>JAXIVJ010007869.1:0-37500 GCA_036785665.1 Chirona hameri
TCGCTCTCGCTCTCGCTCTCGCTCTCGCTCGCTCTCGCTCTCACGCTCTCGCTCTCGGCTCGTCGGCTCTCGCTCTCGCTCTCGCTCTCGCTCTCGCTCTCCTCGCTCTCGCTCTCGCTCTCGCTCTCGCTCCCGCTACCCGCTCCCGCTCCCGCTCCGCTCCCGCTCCCGCTCCCGCTCCCCGCTCCCGCTCCCGCTCTCGCTCTCGCTCCTCGGCTCTCGCCTCTCGCTCTCTGCTCGTTCGGCTCTCGCTCTCAGCTCTCTCGCTCCTCGCTCTCGCTCTCAGCACTCGCTCTCCGCTCCTCGCTCTCCTCGCTCTCGCCTCGTCTCGCTCTCGCTCACGCTCTCGCTCTCGCTCTCGCTCTCGCTCTCGCTCGCTCTCGCTCTCCGCTCCTCGCTCTCTCCTCTCGCTCTCGCTCTCCTCCGCTCTCGCTCTCGCTCTCGCTCTCCTCTCGCTCTCGCTCTCGCTCTCGCTCTCGCTCTCGCTCTCGCCTCTCGCTCTCGCTCTCGCTCTCGCTCTCGGCTCTCGCTCTCGCCGCTCTCGCTCTCGCTCTCGCTCTCGCTCTCGCTCTCGCTCTCGCTCTCGCTCTCGCTCTCGCTCTCGCTCTCGCTCTCGCTCCGCTCTCGCTCTCGCTCTCGCTCTCGCTCGCTCTCGCTCCTCGCTCTCGCTCTCGCGCTCTCGCTCTCGCTCTCGCTCTCGCTCTCGCTCTCGCTCTCGCTCTCGCTCTCGCTCTCGCTCTCGCGCTCTCGCTCTCGCTCTCGCTCTCGCTCTCGCTCTCGCTCTCGCTCTCGCTCTCGCTCTCGCTCATCTCGCTCTCGCTCTCGCTCTCGCTCACGCTCTCGCTCTCGCTCTCGCTCTCGCTCTCGCTCTCGCTCTCGCTCTCGCATCTCGCTCTCGCTTCTCGCTCTCGCTCTCGCTCTCGCTCTCGCTCTCGCTCTCGTCGCTCTCGCTCTCGCTCTCGCTCTCGCTCTCGCTCTCGCTCTCGCTCTTCGCTCTCGCTCTCGCTCTCGCTCACTCGCTCTCGCTCTCGCTCTCGCTCTCGCTCGCTCTCTCCGCCTCGTCGCTCTCGCTCTCGCTCTCGCTCTCGCTCTCGCTCTCGCTCTCGCTCTCCGCTCTCGCTCTCGCTCTCGCTCTCGCTCTCGCTCTCGCTCTCGCTGCTCGCTCCTCTAGCTCTCGCTCTCGCTCTCGCTCTCCTTCGCTCTCGCTCTCGCTCATCGCTCGCTCTCGCTCTTCGCTTCGCTCTCGCTCTCACGCTCTCGCTCTCGGCATCTCGCTCTCCTCCGCTCTCTCGCTCTCGGCTCTCGCTCTCGCTCTTCGCTCTCGCTCGTCGCTCTCGCTCTCGCTCTCGCTCTCAGCTCTCGCCTCTCGCTCTCGGCTCTCGCTCTCGCTCTCGCTCTCGCTCTCGCTCTCGGCTCTCGCTCTCGCGCTCTCGCTCTCGCTCTCCGCTCTCGCTCTCGCTCTCGTCTCGCTCTCTCGCTCTCAGCTCTCGCTCGTCGCTCTTCGCTCTCGCTCTCGCTCTCGCTCTCCGCTCTCGCTCTCGCTTCTCGCTCTCTCTCTCGTCTCTCTCTCGCTGTCTCTCTCTATCTCTCTCTCTCTCTCGCTCTCTCTCTGAAACTTCACTCCCACACTTTGTGGCAGGGTGTTTGCTCGCAAGCTGAGCTCAAATTGAAATACAAGTCACAGTCCTGTTTATATACAGCATCATATCCCACAGTAGCACATAAGCATTATGAATGTCAATTAATATCCATCGTCATTTTGTTATTGAAGATGATGCAATTGCATTCATGTAGCCTTTGTTGTGCGGAGCGCCCTTAAACATCAATCATCATCAATTCAGAGATGTGGTCATTGTCATTAACAGGGCATTGTGCATGGTTCAGCATGATCATTTGTATGATGTTTATCTTTAGTTCCGTGTGGTGCACGGATCCAGGAGTGGTGATTTATGGATAGCTTGCTTGTGGATTTGGACAGAATCTTCTGAAACAAAGTTGTTTTCTAGGTCAAAGAAGTCATTCTTTGAAACTCAGGCAGAACATTTAACCAACACAAAAATAGCAATGATTGATGAGAAAAATGAGACGAAAAAAAAGAGAAAAAATAATTTAAATACGAGTAAATCATTTTTGATGGGTGGTATTTTCTACCCATTTTTACGCAAATTTAAACACTGGGGTGGACACTTTGAGCTCCTATTGTAGATGAATTGCGCTTGTATGACAACAAATGTCCCACCTTAGGGATTGGTATTCATTTGCGTTTGTTGTGGTTAAATCTATAATATATGCCTGTAACTGTGGTTTACTTTTATTTCATTCAATAATGATCACCCAGTAGCTAGTGACCCGGTATAGACCGGACAACGGCTCATTCGTGCCAACATTTCCCAGGCCGGGGTCCATTATCGCACACCGTCCATTCTCCTGTCCGAGCAGAGCGTTAGGGCTGTTTTTCCACATACTGTCCGTGTGTTCTGCGAGGGGTAAATGATGTGCCGCAGAGTATCATCTGCGTGTCACTCTCGCTCGCAGCCTCTCCGAGCGCGGACGCGTCCTTTACCGGGTCGTTTTGCCTCCTGACGCCCGGGGTCAGGGTTAATAAACGGTGCGAGCCTCGCCCGTCCCGCAGGTCACGTGCGTCACAAAACAGCCCGGGAGACCTCACCGGAACGCGGGATCAATTCTGGAAACAACTCTATTAGATGTGCGTAAACGGTTGCGAATTAAGATTCCTGTCCAGAATAACGGCTAAGAAGGTATAACGCAACTTGGTAGTGTAATATAAAAAAGGATGGCTACGAAACTCCGGTTGGAATGAGGTTCTTCATGAAACGATATGATGTCAATATTCTGCGTTGGCGGTCGGATGTGGGGCAGACAGCGAATCACGCGGTGATTAAAGGGAATAGTTCACCTTTAAGGGAATAGTTCACCTTTAAAGGGAATAGTTCACCTTTAAAGGGAATAGTTCACCTTTAAAGGGAATAGCTCACCTTTAAAGGGAATAGTTCACCTTTAAAGGGAATAGTTCACCTTTAAAGGGGAATAGTACACCTTTAAAGGGAATAGTTCACTTTCAAACCGCGCGGCGCTGGGGGGGGGGGGTAAAATTTTACCCCCCCTCCTGGATTTTCTCCATAACTTGACAACTATGACAGATATCGAAGTGAAACTTTCGGTACCTTATGGTGCATCAATTCTACATCTTGTGTTACAATTTTGTTGAAACTCGTGAGAATTTTGAGGAGATAATGACGTTTTAGTGACGTCATGTCATGTCATTTTTGGTGAAAAAACGTTAAATGTTTGAAAAATCGTAGAAAATAGCGTGTTGATGCAAATCGCAAATAAAAGGCGTCAACAGAAAGGGAAATAACATTGTCTTTTAACATGGCTATCTCAGATGTTCACAATTTTGGGGTTTTGACTCAGGGGCGCAGGCCAGACCTTCAGAAAGGGGGGGGGGGGGGCAAGCACCTGGGAAGAGGCCCCCCACCCCAAAAAATACCCCTGGATATGAAAAACTCTACGGATTTCGGCCACTTTATTTTGTGAGGCCCCCTTTAAAAAAAAAAATCTTCGTCTACTTTTGATGAGCTGGATTGGACCAGGACCCTCAGTAGGCATTGCACTGAGCGCATTACTAATTTGTATTGTTACGTACAGGAGAGAAAACATATCTTAGCCATGACAACAGGTGGGGGTCGGCTTTTGAGTTTGGGGGGGGGGGGCTGAAATAAAATGAAATGAGGGGGCGACCCTCCACCGCCTTCAAAAAGTGGGGAGAGTTTGCCCAGACCTCCCCCCGACCCTCCCGTCGGCGACGCCCCTGGCTGACAAATATTGCAGCACACACACCTGAGAGGAAAATGGTTAAACTGTTTTGTACTACCATCACCCCACGAATTCGAAAACGCATCAGACTTATCAAATAACCATTTTGAAACCCAAGAAAACATTGCACCAGGTGGGTCAGAGTACAGCACATTACCGCTCATTACAACCGCGCCGACCACGGCTAGCAGGCGCTCCAGCTATAGCAGGCGCTGCAGGCGACGGCTAGCAACCCCTGGGCAGGCTTGAGGGCCCCGTTCACAGACTCAATGGCCCTCTGGATAAGCTTGAGAGGGCCCTGAACAGACTCAATGGCCCCTTGGCAAGCCGAGAGGCCCCTAAGCAGACTCTAATAGTCTCTGTGCAGGTTCGAGAGGCCCCTGGACAGGATCAATGGACCATTGGGAAAGCTCGAGAGGCCCCTGAACAGACTAATGGACCCTAGGCAGGTTCAAGGGGCCCTTGAACAGACCCAATGGGCCCCTGAGCAAGTTCGAGAGGCCCCTGGACAGGTTCGAGAGGCCCCTGAACAGACTCAATGGGCCCCTGGACAAGCTCGGGAGGCCTCTGGACAGGCTCTAATGGCCCCTGGGCAGGTTCGAGAGGCCCCTGAACAGACTCGATGGTGCTCTGGGAAAACTATAATGGGCCCCTGGGCAGGTTCAAGAGGCCCCAAAACATACTATAATGGCCCCTGGCCAGGCTCGAGAGGCCCCTGAACATACTCAATGGGCCCCTGGACATGCTCGAGAGGCCACTGGGCAGGTTTTTGGGCCTTGGGTGGGCTCAATTGGCCCCTGAACAAGTGGACATGCTCTAGAGGCTCCTGGGCAGGTTTTTAGGGCCCCTGAGTGGGCTCAATGGGCCCCAGGGCATGCTCGAAAGGTCCCTGGGCATGTTTTTGCATCCTTGAGTGGGCTCAATGGGCCCCTGGACATGCTGGAGAGGCCCCTGGACAGTTTTTTGGGCCCCTCGGTGGGCTCAATGGGCCCCTGGACATGCCTAAGAGGCCCCCTGGGCCGGCTTCGAAAGCCCTTCAGTGTCTCTGAGGGCCCTTGGCATGCACCAGAGTGACCCTTGCCTGGTTTGAGGGCTCCTCTGTGACTTTTTGAAAGCCATTTAGCTAATGCAAATGGTATCTGGGCCAATCTCGGCGGGGCCCCCTGTGACCCGTAAGGGGGGGGGGGCAATTGCCCCCCTTGCCCCCCTGGCTGCGCCCCTGGTTTTGACCCCAACAATGCAAAACACTGATTTTTGGGGAAGAATTTCCACAAAAGTTTTTTGTTTGAAGATTTTAAAAAAACCGGAAGATATGTTAGAGAACCGAGTATGAACGATGTTCAAACCAAATTTAAAAGCAATTTCTTTATTTTTGACTGACTTGTGGCTCTTTAAGAATAAGCAACTCATGACGTAATTTTTTAATTGCGTTTTTTGGCTTTTACTGACCAGATACAGACAAATAAATGCCACCACTGTATTTCTAAGACAAAACTAGTCCGAAACATGCAATGTTTATTTGGATTAATCAATTTCAAATTTTGACCTTATTGTGACCTGACCTTGACCTGAGGGCGATTATATGGTGTCAGGCTGTGAAAATGGCTGCTTCTATCGAATTATACGTGTAAAATAACCCATACAACATGTGTCGCATGGCTTTCGTAGACCTGTGACCTTTTGTGACCTGACCTTGACCTTGACCTTTGCTTACAATTTCACTTTTACTTATGCGGGAGATGCATTATACATTTGGGAGCACTTTGTGAGATAAAAGTTGCAATACAAGGCTTTGGATGGAAAGTATAGCCCAAAAACCCAAATACTTACATTTTGACACTTGACCTGACCGTGACCTGACATGTGACCTTATGTTAATCATTTCGGGCATGCATTAGATTCTTCTCACCGATATCTCTCGATCGCCGCCTTACGCGTCTCGCTGCGGTTATTGGTTCGGAAGATAAGAGGGGGGGGGGGGTAAAATTTACCCCCCAGCACCGGACGTTCGGATGGAGACCCCAGCGCCGCGCGGGTTAAAGGGAATAATTCACCTTTAAAGGGAATAGTTCACCTTTAAAGGGAATAGTTCACCTTTAAAGGAGGGAATAGTTCACCTTTAAAGAGAATAGATCACCTTTAAAGGGAATAGTACACCTTTAAAGGGAATAGTTCACCTTTAAAGGGAATAGTTCACCTTTAAAGGGAATAGTTCACCTTTAAAGGGAACAGTACACCTTGGGAAAAGTACGTGGAATGATGGAAAAGAGTGTCCTGATTACGGCTCTGGCATTCGTTTTTGCGAAAAAAGTACCAATTTGTCATAATTGGAAAAATATTGATATTAATACATATGACGTCACAATAATCTTGCGTCACCAAAACGAGTTGTGACGTCATACCGGCAAAAGCCTATCCTTGAATCAGAATACGTAAGCAACACAAACAACCTCATTCGCTGGGTCGCGACTCGCGAGTATATTGGTCGCGATTCAAAATGTGTGAATGTTTACACTATGGCCTTGTATGAGTAGAGCTGGAGTGGCGTTGCGTGAACACATACCCATAATGTTCATGTGCATACATAAATGTGATATACTTACCCACAAATGTGTTTATATGTGTGTTCATCGGTGTTCTGCGTTCGCAGAATACCGATGCACTACTTAAGGGGGTGGTGCCGCGATTTAGGCTCTGAGCCTTTGCGCTACACCCTACGACCACTGAATAATCATCTTACTGCAAATACATCTGTTTGTTGTTGTTGTAGTTGTATGTGGTGGATGTAAATGAATATTACAGCTGTCGGTACTAGCCACCCATCAAAAGGTGTGCCTTTTTGCACCCCCTAGATGGGTGTGGGTGGCCTGCCCTGCCCTGCCCTGCCCTGCCCTGCCCTGCCCTGCCCCGCCCCGCCCCGCCCCGCCCCGCCCCGCCCCGCCGTGCCGTGCCGTGCCGTGCCGTGCCGTGCCGTGCCGTGCCGTGCCGTGCCGTGCCGTGCCGTGTGTGTGTGTGTGTGTGTGTGTGTGTGTGTGTGTGTGTGTGCGTGTGTGTGTGTGTGTGTGCGTGCGTGCGTGCGTGCGTGCGTGCGTGCGTGCGTGCGTGCGTGCGGGCGGGCGGGCGTGCGTGCGTGCGTGCGTGCGTGCGTGCGTGCGTGCGTGCGTGGGTGTGTGTGTGTGTGTGTGTGTGTGTGTGTGTGTGTGTGTGTGTGTGTGTGTGTGTGTGTGTGTGTGTGTGTGTGTGTGTGTGTTTCAGCAGCGGCTGGTTTGGTGACGGTGCGTGCAACACTCGTTTTGGGAGGCTTTGGACGATCTGCTGGACATCGGTTTGGCCCTCTTGTGCGAGCGGTGCACGGTAGCAGACCTTCAGCTGCCACCATGCTTAAGTGCAGTGCCCCCGTTTACCGTGACCGGCTGCGGCTGGTCGTTCTGCTCGCCGTCGCCAACGCCCTGGTGCTGGCCGCCACACCTGCGGCGTCACCGCCAACATCGGCCCGGTACCAACGGCCGACGCTTGCTGGTACGCGTGACCTTGGCCCGGCGCCAGCTGACCACGTGCCGGGCGCTGGGTCGACCGTGCCCTGCGGCCAATCAGCTGAAACCAGCGACCGTACGTATCGGACGAGGCGCGGCAGGCGCGCGCCCAGGGCCCGGCGCCGGGGGAGCAGAGGCGGCCGCTCCCGAGACGTGCGATCTGCAGCAGCGACCGGCGCTGCCCTCACAGTGGGGCTTCTCAACATCCAGTCCCTAAAGCCCAAACTGTCTGATGAACTTCAACGCGGCAGTTATGACCTGATGGCACTCAACGAGACGTGGCTCCGACCGTCAACACCTAGCCGCCTCCTGATTCTGCCCGGCTACCGCCTCTTCCGTGCCGACCGACCAGACGGGCGCGGCTACGGCGGGGTCGCACTGGCTGCCCGGGACAGCATCAGTGCCTCCCCCCTCAAGGTCACCACGGAGCCGAACCCCAACAGCAGGCTCGAGACCTTGTGGGTGGTGGTGAGGCCTGATCGCCGACGCAAGTTTGTCCTCGGCACAGTTATCGCCCTCCGAGACGTAACGCTGCTGACCTTGAGGCCGACTTCTCCGACCTGGAGTCCCAGTATCAGCGAGTGTGTATTGATTACCCTATGACGAAGATTTTAGTATACGGCGACCTGAACTGTGATTTTCTTAAACCCTCCACCGACCCAGGCAAGCGGACATTGTGTAGTTTTTTATCAGCCTTTTCGCTATCTCAGTTTGTCAAATCACAAATCTACGCCTCCGGCTCATTACTAGATGTTTGTATATCTAACTGTCGTAATCTTGTAAAGCGATGCACCACTGTTTTTTGTCATTTTAGCCCGCATATGTTTGTTCGTGCTCATATAGACGTGCCTCGCACACGCCAACCGCGGTGAACTGTTCATACGCGTTGTCTGCGCCGCGTTTCCATCATTGACTTCCACTACGACTTAGTATGTGCTGACTGGACTGTGGTGCTAGACTCGCCCATGGTCACACTTAAATGGGACCGTTTTATCGATACACTTGTACCCATTGTTGACCTACATGTCCCCGTGCGGACCATGCGGATAAAAAACGTGCGTGCCCCTGTGATCAGTGATGATACCAGAACTATCATGTCTCGTCGCCGCGCGGCGCTCGCCTCACTTGGCCACAGTTCGTCCGAGTATAAGCAGCTCAACCGTGCCGCACGGTCTGCGATTAGGCGTGACACCTGTGATGACATTCGGCGGCGTATTCACGAGGAGGGGCGCAGTGCGATGTAGAAGATTATACGGCCGGCCGTTGGGAGCGGGAGGGCCGATCGCAAACTGCCTGACGCTGCGCCTGGCCAGCTGAACCGGTATTTTGTCAACGTGGGCCTACGCATGGCCAGTGAGGTGCGGGACTTGGGGGAAACCCCGGACCTGCCCTACAGACTGCCGCGTGTTGGTACCTGCGCCCTTACGCTGTCGCCCCTGACGCTGTCTGAGCTGCGGGCGGTAGTACTTGGTATGAGCGGGTCAGCCGCCCGCGGTGAGGACGCCGTCTGTATCCGCATGGTCCGCATGTCTTTTGACGCGATTGGCACGGTGCTCCTGCATTTGGTCAATTCCAGCATCTCTCTCGGATGTTCCTCAATCCTGGAAATACTACCTTGTTTACCCAATCCATAAAGCCGGTGGTCCTTCTAATCCATCCAACTTACGGCCAATTTCTATAGTTCCGGTCATCTCCGAAATTGTTGAGCGGGCCGTCCATCAACAGCTCTACAATTACTTTTCCCAAAACCACCTTTCCTCAACTCGGCACGGTTTTCGTCCTCGTCACTCGACGGAAACCGTCCTGATATCCATATCCGATCATATCCTTTCAGCTAACGATCGTGGAGAGCTGTCCCTCCTCTGCCTGCTGGATTTGAGCAAGTGTTTTGATGTGATAGACCATGCTAAATTATTGACAATTGTAGCTTTACGGAATTGATATCACTTGGTTTTCTGCTTACCTTCGGGATCACACTCAGAGCGTGAGCTTCACTGACGCTCTGGGCAACACAAAAATGTCAGCTCCGCTTCCCAACAGCATCGGGGTTTTCCAGGGTTCTTCCCTCGGCCCTCTGCTCTACTGCGTCTTCGCCAACGACCTCAGCTTGTTCGCCGAAGGACGCAGTAGTAGTACAGTATGCCGATGATACCCAAATTTTAATCAGTGGCAAGAAGTCAAAGCTCAATAACGTAGTGAGTAGGATGGAACGTGCGCTTGCTTCTCTAGACATCTGGTTTCGTGGAAACGGTTTAAATGTCAACACTGAGAAAACTCAACTGATGCTGTAAGGAAGCGCTCAAAATCTGCGCAATGCCCCGAACGTCACGGTAAAATTTCGCGATCACATTCTCCTACCCATTTCGGAAGCTAAGAATCTCGGCACCACCTTCGACCGCACTTTGAACTGGGACGCCCATGTAACCTCCGTCACTAGACGCTGTTTCGGCATTCTCAGTGGTCCATCACATCTTAGGAGCCGCCTGTCATCGTCCGTCATCTCCGTGCTGCTACGTGCTCCGTTCTCTGACATATCTTCCGTTTTTTTTAATAAATATTTTAGAAAATTTTGATTTTGTGATCATTTCCCCCCAAAATTTTTTTTTTGAGTTTTTGGGAGTCAAAAACAAAAAATATCAAACATCCGAGATAGCCAGTTTTTAGCCGTTGCAATTTTCTATCTTTTGGCGTTTTTTGTATTGCATTTTGCTTCAAATGTGTCATTTGTACAGCTTGGCAAAGTTTAGCTGATTTTGGTGTAAAACTCGTGTGTAGTGACGTCACTAAATTCGCTATAACTCGAAACAATTTCGCCGATTTTTTATTTATTTTTACACAAAACGTAAACATGATTTATAAGAAGGTACCCGAAGTTTCACGTTGATAGCGCTATTAGTTTTTCAGCTATTGCGAAAATTCATCAGGGGGGGGGGGGGACGGGGCGTTAAACGCCCCCCCCCCCCCAGTCAATGGCGCATCAAAGACGTTGCTCGTTTTTAGCAAAGTTGCTCGTTTTTGCTCGTTTGTTTTTCCACTAGATAACGGTAAACGTTCATTTTTTTTTTTAGCAAAGGGCATACCCAGGGACGTAGGAACTGTGTTCAAGTTGGGGGGACAGGAGGCATTCTGAAGTCGATTCTTCCCATGCAACGCCCATAGACGTAATGTTAAAATAAAAAATGTGTGTGTGTGTGTGTGTGTGTGGGGGGGGGGGGGGCGGTTGCCCCCCTGCACCCCCTGTTCCTACGCCTATGGGCATACCCTACCCACAGAATAGCAAATGTGTCAAGTTTCAGTTTCCAGCAGTGCTGGTATAATTCCACCGATGGCGGCCGATTGCTCATAATTTGAGCTAAACAAACCAACCTTTTAACAGTTGCATTTTAGCCGAGAAGAGCTAACATTGCTATAGTAGTGTTGTCAGCTTCCCACTGCTGTACAAAAGCGAATCAAGAAATGTATGCGTAGCACTGTATTGTTTTTGTTTGTTTACATTTCGCTATTCGGAAAAGCATGCACAAGTTCATTTACAAATGTTCGTTTTTCCACATATGAGAGCCCCCGCCAGCGCCACCTCGCGTTAATACGCGGCTTCACCTAGTGAGGGAGTGCACGAGCCTCCGACCAACGGGTCGGCGACCCGTGCCACCGGCCGGCCGACCGGCCCTGACCCTGAGGACCTGCCGACTGGCCCTCAGGATCGGTCCGGGTCTGCCAGGCCCGGGCAGCGGGATGACGGGGCCTGTTGTACGAGCTACGGATTTAGCCACGTAACACCGTAATGTTTCTCAAAGCATCCCAGACACACAAACAAATACACACTATACAGGGCCTAATTCTGGAGAAAATATGAGCTAAAATAAATATCACCGTATGCAATGTATGCAATCTACCACTATACAACAGTATAATATGGACGACTACCGTGGTAAGTGTTTTCACACAATAACGAACCGGCGCGTTCCACGAGCACAGCGTGCCAGGTCCCGAACGATTGCCTTTCCAGTGAGAATAAACTCCTCGACGGTCTTCGCCTGTAGCATCTGGGTCATCTTCCTGACCACCTCCTGTTCCAAATACAGGCGCTCTTTCAGGAAGTAATTGGTCTGATCTGATGCGTATCCTCAGAATAGGAAACATTTGTATATTTGCCCATCGACATAATAGAGAGGTCACGAAATTCACCCGCCCTTTGGTTATCGATGTAACAAATCTGAAATACACGAATTGTAGGTACTTATTAGTTATTTATGACCTTATGTGATCCTGTAAGTTTTAAATTGCTCTGTCATACGCTGTGGCTGTGCGACGACCGTAAACTTTTTCGAAGTGGAGTCACTTGACCTGACCTGGCATAGGCGTAGGAACGCGGGGGGGGGGGGGGGACATTCCCCCACACTTTTCCGGCTGGGGGAGGGGGCAGCAATGTTCACTGCCCCCCCACTTTTGAACGATTTCTCCTCCTCCGATCGCTGATATTTTGTCGATATGAATGCTTTAAATGTGCACAAATATTGATGAATTTACAACCCCCCAATACCATAACCCACAAGTGTAACAACCGGGGGGCAGGAAAGGCCAAGTCCCCACTTTTTAGGGTGGGGATCCAACAATATTAACTGCACCCTACTTATGAGCGATTTATAATTCTTCCCTGATATTGGTTCGATATGAATACCTTTTCAGTTGGCAGAAAAATAATTAATTAACAACTTCACAATCATAGGCGTAGGAACGGTGACTGGGGGCCATGGTCCCCCACTTTTAGGCTGGGGGCCAACAATGATAACTGGCCCTCTCACTTTTGAGCAATCTATCCCTCATTTATCACTGCTATTGGTTTGAGATGAATACCTTGAAGTTGGGAGAATAACTATTAATCTACGACCTCGCATAGGGAAGGGGGCAGGGGCCATATGCCTCAATTTTTAGCCTGGGGGCCCCAAACAATGATAACTGGCCCCTTCACTTTTGAGCGATTTCACCTTCTTCGATCACTGATATTGGTTCGAGATGAATACCTTAAATCTGGGAGAATTATTATCGATTCACACCATCACGATCATAGGCGTAGGGAAGGGGTGCCGGGGTCACATGCCCCACTTTTTAGCCTGGGTGTCCAACAATGATAACTGGCCCCTCACTTTTGAGCGATTTCACCCTCTTCGATCACAGATATTTGTTCGAAATTAATGCTTTAAAATTGGGAGAATAACGATGAATTCATAACCCCGCAATGCCATAAGCATACCTAAGAACTGGGGGCCCGGGGAGGCTAGGGTCCAACGTTTTAGGTCGAGGGAGCCAACAATGTTAACTGCATCCCCCAGTTTTGAGCGATTGCTCCCTCTTACATCGCTGATGTTGATTCGGTATGGGTGCCTGAAAGTTGTTATGATTACACTTAATCTTCAACCCTCAATATTAAAGCTCATAGACGTAGAAACTGGGGCCAGGGGACCAAAGCCCCACTTTTTGGACTGGGGCCAACGATATTAACTGCTCTCCCTACTTTTGAGCGATTTTCCCTCTTCAATCACTCGGATTGGTTCGGGCTTAAAAGTTCGGAGAAAACTTTGATTTCACAAACTCACAATACAAATCAATAGGCGTAGGCGGTAGGGGCTGGATGGCAGATGGCTATGTCCCATTTTTCTTCAGCTGGGGGAAGTAATGCCATCTGCCCCCCCCCCCATTTGAGCGATTTCTCGCTCTTCAATCACTGGTATCAGTTCGACAGGTTCGAGCTTTGAAGTTTGAAAAATAACATTTAATTCACAACCCCACACATAAGCGTAGGCACAGGTGGGGCCACCGGTCGGAGAGGAATGGCCCCCACTTCTAGGCTTGCGAATCCTTTTGAGCCGTTTCTCCTTCTTCGGTCGCTAGTATTGGTTCAATATCCGTCCGACTGAGTGAAGTCCGCCCCGTAGCTCAGTCGGGAGAGCGCTAGACTATAAAATTATCTGCCCCCCCTGGCAACTTGGGTTCGAGTCGCTTCGGCGCTCGATATTTTGGTTCTGGTGGAGATAACCTGTGGCAGGTGGCAGTGGCCGCATTCAAGGTCAGAAGAAGCCAGTGTGCCGGGCGGCATATTTGGAAATGTCGAGTACAAAATCCAGACCTATCATACTCAGAGAGCCTCAGAGTCAATATCATACAAATATCATACTCATACTCATACTACAATATCATACTCAGTATCATACATAAGTCAGTCAAAAATATAGACATTGCTTTGAAATTCGGGTTGGGCATTGTCGATACATCGTTCTATAATATATATTACAATTGTGTATTATGTAAAAAAAAATGATTTGGCGAATTTTTCTCTCTCCACAAAATCAAAATTTTCAAACATAAAAAAACGGAATATATATTTGGAGAACCAAGTATGGACGATGCCCAAACCAAATTACAAAGCAATATTTATATTTTTGACGTACGTATAGCTCCCTAAGTATGATATGTCTGGATTTTGTATTAGACATTTCCAAATATGCGACAGGAGGAACCTTTGCCTTTGGAACCATCCACTTTTGGATGGTTAATCCCTCTACGATCGCTCGTATTGATTCAATACAATGACTTAACTCGCGCCCCGCTGAGGGAGTCAGAATCTGTCCTCTTTCAGAATTTTCTCAATAACTTAGAAACTGTTTGAGAGATCAACGCCAAACTTTGTGCTGTTTATGCTACATCAATTTTATATACTTCTTTGAAAAGTTCATGAAGTCGGTCTAGCACTTTGGGAGATAATTACATTTTAGTGATGCCATGTCACGCCGTTTTTGGTGAAATAACGATAAATGTTTGAAAATTAATATAAATCGAGTTTTGAAGCAAATTGCAATTAAAAAGCGCCAAAGGAAAGGAAATGCCATTCTATTGAAAATGTGGCTATCAGGTTTGAGAAATTCTGTGTTTTTGCCCCCAAACAATATAAAACCAATTTGGGGGAAGTTCCACAATATCACAATTCTCAAAAGTATTAAAATAACATAATACATATTTGAGGACCAATCATAGGAAACACCCAAGTATAATGTAAAATAAATTGGTCATATTTCATTCACCAATGACTCCCCACGTATGACTAATTTGCCAATTTCGCGTACCTATGTTATCGAGCGTCTTATTGCGAACTTTCAATTGCCGCCTTGCGCGTCTCGCGGAGATTATTAGTCGCAATACAACGAGTGGGGGCATAATCTGCCCCCATGTGTTCGGCTGAAGACCCCAGCGGAGCGCGGGTTAACAGTTGTCAGAAACACTGAATTCACAACCCTGAATTGCCATGACCTATTTTGGATACTCGTCAACCACTTAGCTTGCTATTTTTTTAAATAAATTCATTCCGAATATTTGACTGGATGGATTTGTGGGATCACAACCCTATGCTAAGCAGAGCTTGTTGCGTGGGCCCTGACCCCTACCTCCCGAAGACGTACTTCCATTTTTCAACGGCAGAATTTAGTGGCGAATGTTTAACGTGCTCGAAGTTGGAACACGGTCCGCCCAGCTCCTGATTTAATCTTCTGACCTGTTTGCGGCCGCTGCCACCGACCGCAGGTCATCCCGGTCAGGAGCGAATATCGAGCGTAGAAGCGACTCGAACCCACCTTGCCAGGGTGGACGAATTTCCTGCCCGACGGTTTACCAACTGAGCTGCGTGGGCGTAGATGAAGTGTGAGGTCACCAAAAATAACTTATCACCATTTCTAAAGTGGACATAATTTTACGGCTGGCCACTGGCGGATAATAATTTTACGGCTGGCCCTTTTCGGCGGTAAGGGAAAATCAGGCAATTGCCCCCCCCCCCAAAAAAAAGAGGAAAAAAATCGGTAGGCAAACGTATGTTTTTGCCCCCCCCCCCCGCAACCGTTTTGGGAGGTTGTGATTTTTGTTCCGGGAAGTCATATACCCCACGCCAACGACTCTTCTCTTTCGTGCTGGCGACCCGACGCCACCCGCCCCCCCCCGTCAACAACTTTTCTTTGACGAAACGGAGCGAAGTTTCCCCTCCCAAACAAAACTTGAAACCTAGACCCGCCATTGAGGCTGCCCCCACCACTTTTCAAAGCGTTCCTACGCCGACGTGACCTGGTGACCTTAGGGGGGGGGGGGGGGGGGGGTTCAAACCAAGTTTCCCTTACTAATAAGGTTTACCCAGGAGGGAGAAACGACTCCCGGCGTGATGTCAGAACATTTGGCATCAATATTTTGCAATATGGTAGCAAATAAACAAAGGCATGTATGGCGCGTCGATTCTCGTCATTTATCTTCAGGAATATCGACATACTTGGGGCATGTCAGGGGCGGATCCAGGACAATTTCGGGGGGGGGGGGAGAGGGGTATTATCAGACGTCAAGGAGCTCCCGAGCTGAAAGGGGCCCGAACATTTTTGCCGGTCTGAAAGGGCCTCCAGTCGGTCTGAGAGTGTATTTTCAGGTATGGTGAAGCCCTTGACAAGCATAAGAGGGCCCTCGTCAGTTCTGAAAGAGTCCCATACCGGTCTGAGAAAGCCCTTTTCAGACCTGAGAGGGCCCTATGTCAGTCTTGTAGGGCCCTTGAAAGACTTTTGTGCGCCTTATGCTGGTTTGAGAGGACCATTGGTAGGTCTGAAAGGGACCTCGGTCATTCTGAGAGAGTCCTTTTTTGGCCTAGTAAGGTACCTCTCAGACCGGCTTAGGGCCATCTGAGGACTGGAAAGGGTCCTCTCAAACAGACGCAGGCCCATTTAAATCCCGGAAAGGGCCATCTCTGACTAATGTAGGTCCCAGTCAGGGCTGGGACTGGGCCTCTCAAACCAGCGTAGGGTCCCTCTAAGGCTTGGTAAGGCCCTCTTAGCGGTCGTAGAGCCCTCTCAGGCCCGGCCAGGACCCTCGAAAACGACCCCAGGGCCCTTTCGGAACTGGCCAAGGCCCTCGCCGACAGGCGTAGGGGCTCTCTCAGACCCAGCGAGGGCCTATTCAGACCTAACAAGGACTCTCAGGCCGACGTAGGACACAGGCATGCAGCTAGGATTTCCCTCAGGGGGGGGGGGGGCGCCTGACCTGCACAGGGACCTTTTGAACGTCCATGGGGGCCCTTTGGTCTTTCAGATAAGGCCTGGTGGCCCTTATCTGAAAATAGAGCCTTTTAAGTGCTCTAAACTTGATAAAGACCACGCTTCGCGTTGTCTCCAGACTCTTAGAGAGCCCATGATACCACGTTTCGCGCAGTCTCGTCGGCCCTTTTCGGCGCGCCCTCAGACGTTTTGGAGGGGAGGGCACGTGTCCTCTGCGCCCCCTGGATCCGCCCCTGGCGCATGTCCGGTATTAAGACCGTCCCAGATTTGATAGTAGCAGCATGGCAGGAAATCAAGAGGCAGACAAATCATCAAGAAAATCAAGAGGGGGACACCAGCCTAATGTTTTTCCCTGTTGATTATTCGAAGTCAAAACAGCTTAAATATCACGGTTTTAGAGGTTTCAAACACTAAGTACCCTGGCCTTGCAACGGAATAAACAATGCTTGTTTGGTAGCATCTGGCAGTAAAAAGAGAAATGGATTCCATTTGGTTTAAAACAAATACTATGACATTTTTTCCCCTATGGTAAAATAAATCCTTTCTTTCGATTTGCAGGGTTACCTTTAACATTTCAAATTTTCTACTTATACGAACATGTTTGCCACATCAGGTACATTTCGCCAAACAATGACTGAATCTTTGGATCGGATAGTTAGCGCTATATGTACTAAAATTATGCCGTCATCCTTCGTTAAAGTTCGTTCTTACCCTAGGGTATACCCTACGCAGCGAGGTTTCTGCTATGCACACCAATATAGGTACAGACTGAGTGGCCATGCAATGTTACCATTACATATTTCACACCATCATGACATGGCCCAGAAAGAAATGTTTTTTTTCTGGTGTTTTTCTCACCACCTCTACAGATCGAACAGGTGACACCACAGGTCCCACACTTGCAGGTCACGTGCATTTGTACCCGACTTAGCTTTGTGACCCCAAAGAGTTCAAGCTGCATACGTAGGGGGTAAAACGCACCACTTGGCACCCCTCATACTCTCTAGGTGGAAAAGTATCAACACTGTTTTCTGGAATCTGATTTTAGAACCCCTTTCGTCTTCTTTTATTTTGATTTCTTAAATTTTTACCGAAAAACGCATGGAAATCGGACATAATTGCACAAAACTCAAATCACCACGTAAATTTTCACGTAAATGCGTATTCAAAGCTTGCGGCACTGTAGGTGGCACTCTCACATTCCGGAGTGTTATTTTAATTTCGATCTCTGAAATGTTTCTCGAAAAATACCTAAAAATGGGTCAAAATTGCAAAAAAAGAAAATCACCGCCTAAAATTTACGAATAAATATTAATACGGCCTCTAGTTACCTGTAACTGTCAGGAAACACACATTTCTATGTTTTTTTGCTTTTCATGGCCACGTGAAGCATCTTTTGGTAATTTTTCATTTGAAATCGACTCGAAATTGACCAAATTACAGTATTGACTAAATATACGGTATTGACCAAATTACGGAATTATCGTACGATTTTGACCCCAAGGCAATGCCCCGATCGCATTGCCGGCCTCTAGTTACCTGTATGCTTTGCTGTGGCTCTACAGCTTGCCTCTGCGGCTATACTAGAGGCCGGCAATGCGATCGGGGCATTGCCTTGGGGTCAAAATCGTACGATAATTCCGCAGTTTGGCCCCAGCCGGCCAGGCCACCGCTCCCTGGCCGTTGCGGTGACCTCAGACTGTGACGTCACCACAATCCGCGACTGGGCGGCGTGCCGGCTGGCTCTCAGTGCTGTGCGGCGCAGTATCCTGTTGTGCGGCACAGTATCCACGGCCGGCCGGCATCAGCCGACGGCGGAGGCCCGCTCCTTCAAAATGGTAATTTGGTTTTACCCCCCTGGAGGGTTTATTTTGCCCTTCTCAGGATCGGCAGCCATTAATGGATTTTGAGCCGCTGTATCGCGCACGTGACCTGCGAGTATCAAGTCTGTGTCACCAACCGTGTGACCTGAGAAGGCGAAAAAAAATTGCGCCAACTTTTGGCACTTGGGACGTGGCACGTATCATCGATTGACCCGAAACTGGTACCATCGTCTGTGCGCCCTTTTGCCACATCGAACGGTGCCACCTGCGTCGAAATCGGCCCAGCCGTTTGGGCTCCAGGTGCCAATATGCTCCGTTGGGCAGACACACACACACACACGCACACACACACGCAAACAAGCTCCTCCCACTTTCCGAGCGACGGCCCGGTGGAAATCTTCGAACTCAGAAAAACATGTAAACATGTTTCTCTTCTTTCTACGATTTTGAACTAGAGACCGGCAATGCGATCGGAGTCAAAGCTAAGTCGGGCCTTGGGGTCAAAATCGTACGATAATTCCGTAATTTGGTTAATACCGTAATTTAGTCAATACTGTAATTTGGTCAATTTCGAACCGATTCACAATGAAAATTTACCAAAAGATGCTTCACGTGGCCACGTGGCCGTGGCCATGGCAAATAAACATGGAAATGTGTGTTTCCTGACAGTTACCGGACTGGGATTCGTGAAAATTTAGGCGGTGATTTTGTTGTTGTTGCAATTGTGACTGCCAACAATTTAGTAGCGTCTTCCCTTGCCTGTCCGCGACGATTGTGACTTGTTTACGTTGACTTTTGCCTCGCAGCGGGCACGCGGTTGACTTGTGTTTTGTTTTGCAATGAAACGTTAGCAGGGGTACAGGTCGGTCGGCAGAATGACCGCTGAGTTGGAGTGAAAGGAAGCTGTAAAACGTACCAATGTACCAAAGCAGGGCTGTATCAAAGTTGAAGTATTAAAGTGTAAGGTGTCAAAGTTGAAGTATTAAAGTGTCAGGTACCTAACAAGAACTGTTATCAGAACGTATACGAACAAAAGGTCGATTCCTTTCTTTATTCATATTTGTCTCATCTTGTCTTTCCAAATACAAACCTGTTTCTTACTGTATTCTTTAGTTTGGAAATTCCCACTCACAGATTAACTTACAGAACTTACAGACGGCGCCTTCGAGACTGGCCCATGATCGAACCTGGAGATGGCAAGGCTCTTTGCCAGCTTGCTGACTTCTTGGAGGGATGTGAAGCAGCATCAGAAGAAGTCTCTGGCCTTAAAGTGCTGAGCGATGCCAATGAAAACTGCCTGCTCTTGAAGAAACTTCCCAGGTACATTGTTGCCCGATGGAAGCGAGTGGTGGACACAAGTGTGTACGAGCCAGACAATGAACAGCCTTCAAGATACCCTGCCTTTTCAAAGTTTGTGGCATTCCTCAGCAAGGAAGCAAGGGTTGCGTGTGGTGGTCCAGTCGCAGTCCAAGAGGGACACAACGCAGAGAGGAGCCTTCAGGCACCCAAGCAATCTGGAAGTGGCAAGGTGCGGGCATTTGCCACAGGAACAGAGCCCACAAGTCCAAGCGTCCATTTCTGCCGTGTGTGCCAAGGGCATCACACCATCAAAGAATGCAATGCCTTCAGACAAATTAACATCGCAAACAGACAAGAAGCTGTGAAGGTCCATGGACTGTGTCGTGGCTGCCTGAAACCAGGACACATCTGGAGGAGTTGCAGGAAACGAGACAGGTGTGAGAAGTGCAGCCGGTGGCATCCCACCCTGCTCCACGATGACACCGTGGAGCAGGGTGTGAGAAGTGCAGCCGGTGGCATCCCACCCTGCTCCACGATGACACCGTGGAGCAGGGTGGGAGAAGTGCAGCCGGTGGCATCCCACCCTGCTCCACGATGACACCGTGGAGCAGGGTGTGAGAAGTGCAGCCGGTGGCATCCCACCCTGCTCCACGATGACACCGTGGAGCAGGGTGGGATAAGTGCAGCCGGTGGCATCCCACCCTGCTCCACGATGAGCTCATCGTGGAGCAGGGTGTGAGAAGTGCAGCCGGTGGCATCCCACCCTGCTCCACGATGACACCGTGGAGCAGGGTGGGATAAGTGCAGCCGGTGGCACCCCACCCTGCTCCACGATGAGCTCATCGTGGAGCAGGGTGTGAGAAGTGCAGCCGGTGGCATCCCACCCTGCTCCACGATGACATCGTGGAGCAGGGTGTGAGAAGTGCAGCCGGTGGCATCCCACCCTGCTCCACGATGACACCGTGGAGCAGGGTGTGAGAAGTGCAGCCGGTGGCATCCCACCCTGCTCCACGATGACACCGTGGAGCAGGGTGGGATAAGTGCAGCCGGTGGCATCCCACCCTGCTCCACGATGAGCTCATCGTGGAGCAGGGTGGGAGAAGTGCAGCCGGTGGCATCCCACCCTGCTCCACGATGACACCGTGGAGCAGGGTGGGAGAAGTGCAGCCGGTGGCATCCCACCCTGCTCCACGATGACATCGTGGAGCAGGGTGGGAGAAGTGCAGCCGGTGGCATCCCACCCTGCTCCACGATGAGCTCATCGTGGAGCAGGGTGTGAGAAGTGCAGCCGGTGGCATCCCACCCTGCTCCACGATGAGCTCATCGTGGAGCAGGGTGTGAGAAGTGCAGCCGGTGGCACCCCACCCTGCTCCACGATGAGCTCATCGTGGAGCAGGGTGTGAGAAGTGCAGCCGGTGGCATCCCACCCTGCTCCACGATGACATCGTGGAGCAGGGTGGGAGAAGTGCAGCCGGTGGCATCCCACCCTGCTCCACGATGAGCTCATCGTGGAGCAGGGTGTGAGAAGTGCAGCCGGTGGCACCCCACCCTGCTCCACGATGAGCTCATCGTGGAGCAGGGTGTGAGAAGTGCAGCCGGTGGCATCCCACCCTGCTCCACGATGACATCGTGGAGCAGGGTGGGAGAAGTGCAGCCGGTGGCATCCCACCCTGCTCCACGATGACATCGTGGAGCAGGGTGGGAGAAGTGCAGCCGGTGGCACCCCACCCTGCTCCACGATGAGCTCATCGTGGAGCAGGGTGTGAGAAGTGCAGCCGGTGGCATCCCACCCTGCTCCACGATGACATCGTGGAGCAGGGTGGGAGAAGTGCAGCCGGTGGCATCCCACCCTGCTCCACGATGAGCTCATCGTGGAGCAGGGTGTGAGAAGTGCAGCCGGTGGCACCCCACCCTGCTCCACGATGAGCTCATCGTGGAGCAGGGTGTGAGAAGTGCAGCCGGTGGCATCCCACCCTGCTCCACGATGAGCTCATCGTGGAGCAGGGTGTGAGAAGTGCAGCCGGTGGCATCCCACCCTGCTCCACGATGAGCTCATCGTGGAGCAGGGTGTGAGAAGCAGACTGGTGAGAAGAACTGGCCTGACGCCGGTACGGACACGTTCGGCCGCTGGGTGCACGTGTGAATCAGGCAGCCGGGAAGAGCCGGCCTGACGCCAGTGCGGGCAGAAGGGATAGTGCCGCTCATGAGGAGCCAGGGGGCAAGCTGGCCCCGAGTGATACTCCTCTTGGTGAGGAATATAGTGTGCGCCGGACCAAGACCCGTGTACCGTTTACGGGGAGCCAAGGCGGTGCGATGGCCTCCGAGTGAGCTGTGATATGTAAATTTGTGAAATTTAGAGGAGCCATGTGACGGCCACCAATTTAGTAGCGCCTTCCCTTGCCTGTCCGCGACGATTGTGACTTGTTTACGTTGACTTTTGCCTCGCAGCGGGCACGCGGTTGACTTGTGTTTTGTTTTGCAATGAAACGTTAGCAGGGGTACAGGTCGGTCGGCAGAATGACCGCTGAGTTGGAGTGAAAGGAAGCTGTAAAACGTACCAATGTACCAAAGCAGGGCTGTATGCAAAGTTGAAGTATTAAAGTGTAAGGTGTCAAAGTTGAAGTATTAAAGTGTAATGAAGAGGTACCTAACGAGAACTGTAATCAGAGCGTATACGAACAAAAGGTCGATTCCTTTTCTTATTCACATTTGTCTCATCTTGTCTTTCCAAATACAAACCTCTTTCTTACTGTATTCTTTAGTTTGGTAATTCCCACTTACAGACAAAATTACAATGAGCCAACACAGCAATTTTGACCCATGTTTAGGTATTTTTCGAGAAACATTTCAGAGATCGAAATTAAACTAAAGGAAAAACACTCCGGAATGTGAGGGTGCCACCTACAGTGCCGCAAGCTTTGAATACGCATTTACGTGAAAATTTACGTGGTGATTTGAGTTGTGTGCAATTATGTCCGATTTCCATGCGTTTTTCGGTAAAAATTTAAGAAATCAAAATAAAAGAAGACGAAAGGGGTTCTAAAATCAGATTCCAGAAAACAGTGTTGATACTTTTCCACCTAGAGAGTATGAGGGGTGCCAAGTGGTGCGTTTTACCCCCTACGTATGCAGCTTGAACTCTTTGGGGTCACAAAGCTAAGTCGGGTACAAATGCACGTGACCTGCAAGTGTGGGACCTGTGGTGCCACCTGTTCGATCTGTAGAGGTGGTGAGAAAAACACCAGAAAAAAAACATTTATTTCTGGGCCATGTCATGATGGTGTGAAATATGTAATGGTAACATTGCATGGCCACTCAGTCTGTACCTATATTGGTGTGCATAGCAGAAACCTCGCTGCGTAGGGTATACCCTAGGGTAAGAACGAACCTTAACGAAGGATGACGGCATAATTTTAGTACATATAGCGCTAACTATCCGATGCACAGATTGTCATTGTTTGGCGAAATTGTACCTGATGTGGCAAAAATATTCGTAAAAGTAGAAAATTGGAAATGTTAAAGTTAACCCTGCAAATCGAAAGAAAGGATTTATTTTACCATAGGGGAAAAATGTCATAGTATTTGTTTTAAACCAAATGGAATCCATTTATTTTTTTTACTGCCAGATGCTACCAAACAAGCATTGTTCATTCCGTTGCACGGCTAGGGTACTTAGTGTTTCAAACCTCTAAAACCGTGATATTTAAGTTGTTTTGACTTCGAATAATCAACAGGGAAAAACATTAGGCTGGTGTCCGTTGCATTGCTTATCTAGTATCAAACTCTTGATTTCCTGCCATGCTGCTACTATCAAATCTGGGATGGTCCCTCGCCTTACGGGAGCTTTTTTCACCTTCGCCCTACGGGGGGGGGGGGGGGGGCTGACAGGCCCCCTGTTAACTTCCAAACCAAGCAACTTAGAGCAATGCGGCAAGAACCAGCATGTTGCCTGTCATGAGAGGAATTTAACAGTATGCGATTTTTAGGTTTCAGGTCAACGGGTGACCTTCCAGGTCAAGTGAATGACCTCGAATTTACCACGTCCAGAACAGCGATTTTGCTCTTCAGAAAACCTCAAAATTAGAAATAGATTAATGTAAATAAAAAGGCATGTACCTAGACCAGTTTTTGCTCAGAAATACAAAAAAGATAATTATTTGTTCGTATCTTGTCCAAAAATGTCAAAAAAGTGATTAAACAAAATGACGTCATCAGTTTCTTACACTTAGGAAGCCATCACTCAGTCAAAAATGAAGATATTGCTTTGAAATTTGGTATGGGTATTGACATATTCAGTTCTCTCACATATATTCCGGTTTTTGTAATACCTTTGAAAATTTGGTTTTGTGGGGATTTTTTTTAATAATTTTTATTTATTTTTATTTTAGGGGTCAAAAACCCAAAATTTTGAAAATCAAAGATTGCTCTTTTAAAGAGAATGCCATTTTGCATCTTTTGTTAATTGTGTTTGCAATTTGCTTTAAAACTCTGTTTTCTACGATTTTCCCAATATTTATCATTTTTTTTACCAACATGACGTCATCAAAACATTATTATCTCCCAAACTTCTTGACCAATTTCAATTAAATTTTTAAAGCCTACGTATAATTGTTGTAAACTCAGCTAACAAAAAATTCAGAAAAGTACACTCAATGTGTCAAAAGTTATTCAATAACAATCTCAGGGGGGGGGCTGTCAGGCCCCCCTGTAGGGCGAGGGGTAAAACCGGACATGCGCCAGGGGCGGATCCAGGGGGCACAGAGGCCACGTGCCCTCCCTCCAAAACGTCTGAGGGCGCGCCCAAAAGGGCCGACAAGACTGCGCGAAACGTGGTATCATGGGCTCTCTAAGGGTCTGGATACCACACGAAGCGTGGTCTTTATAAAGTTTAGAGCACTTAAAAGGCCCTATTTTCAGATAAGGGCCACCATGCCTTATTTGAAAGACCGAAGGGCCCCATGGACGTTCAAAAGGTCCCTGTGCAGGTCAGGCGCCTCCCCTCCCCCTGGGGGAAATCCTAGCTGCATGCCTGTGCCCTACGTCGGTCTGATAGTGTCCTTGTTAGGTCTGAATAAGCCCTCGCTGGGTCTGAGAGAGCCCCTACGCCTGTCGGTGAGGGCCTTGGCCAGTTCTGAAAGGGCCTTGGGGTCGTTTGCGAGGGTCCTGGCTGAGCCTGAGAGGGCTCTACGTCCGCTAAGAGGGCCTTATCAAGCCTTAGAGGTACCCTACGCTGGTTTGAGAGGCCCAGTCCCAGTCCTGACTGGGCCCCACATTAGTCAGAGATGGCCCTTTCCGGGATTTAAATGGGCCTGCGTCTGTTTGAGAGGACCCTTTCCAGTCCTCAGATGGCCCTAAGCCGGTCTGAGAGGTACCTTACTAGGCCAAAAAAGGACTCTCTCAGAATGACCAAAGTCCCTTTCAGACCTACCAATGGTCCTCTCAGACTAGCATAGGGCGCACCAAAGTCTTTCAAGGGCCCTATAAGATTGACATAGGTCCCTCTCAGGTCTGAAAAAGGCCTTCTCAGACCGGTATGTGACTCTTTCAGAACTGACGAGGGCCCTCTTATGCTTGTCAAGGGCTTCACCATACCTGAAAATACACTCTCAGACCGACTGGAGGCAATTGCCTGATTTCCCTTCCGTAGATCCGTCACTGGCCAGCAGTAAAATTATTTCCACTTTAGAAATTGTGATAAGTTATTTTTGGTGACCTCACACTTCATCTACGCCCACGCAGCTCAGTTGGTAAACCGTCGGGCAGGAAATTCGTCCACCCTGGTAAGGTGGGTTCGAGTCGCTTCTACGCTCGATATTCGCTCCTGACCGGGATGACCTGCGGTCGGTGGCAGCGGCCGCAAACAGGTCAGATGATTAAATCAGGAGCTGGGCTTCCAACTTCGAGTACGTTAAACATTCGCCACTAAATTCTGCCGCTTAAAGATGGAAGTACGTCATCGGGTGGTAGGGGTCTTGTCGGCCCACACAACAAGCTCTGCCTAGCATAGGGTTGCGATCCCATAAATCAAACCATTCAAATATTCGGAATAAATGTATTAAACAAAAAAAATATCCGGCTAAGTGGTTGACGAGTATCTAAAATAGGTCATGGTAATTCAGGGTTGTGAATTCAGTGTTTCTGACAACTGTTAACCGGCGCTCCGCTGGGGTCTTCAGCCGGGCAGATTCTGCCCCCACTCGTTGTATTGCGACTAATAATCGCAGCGAGACGCGCAAGGCGGCAATTGAAAGTTCGCAATAAGACGCATCGAAAGCATAGGTACTGGAAATGGGCAAATTAGTCATACGTGGGGAGTCATAAGTGAATTCAATATGACCAATTTGTTTGGAATTAGACTTGGGTGTTTTCTACGCTTGGTCCTCAAATATGTATTCCGTTATTTTAATACTTTTGACAATTTTGATATTGTGGAACTTCCCCCAAATTGGTTTTATATTATTTGGGGGCAAAAACACAACATTTCTAAAATCTGATAGCCACATTTTCAAGAGAATGGCGTTTCCTTTTTTTTTCCTTTTTATTTTCAATTTGCCTCAAGACTCGATTTATACTAATTTTCAAACATTTATCGTTATTTCACCAAAAACGGCGTGGCATGGCATTAAAATGTCATTATATCCCAAAGTACTAGACCGACTTCATTAACTTTTCAAAGGAATATATAAAATTGATGTAGCATAAACAGCACAAAGTTTGGCGTTGATCTCTCAAACAGTTTCTAAGTTATTGAGAAAATTCGGGAAGATTCTGACTCCCTCAGCGGAGCGCGAGTTAAGTAATTATATTGAATCAATACGAGCGATCGTAGAGGGATTAATCACCCAAAAGTGGATGGATTTAAAGGGTTCGCAAAGGCAAAGGTTCGTCCTGCCGCATATTTGGAAATGTCGAATACAAAATCCAGACATATCATACTTAGGGAGCTATACGTAAGTCAAAAATATAAATATTGCTTTGTAATTTGGTTTGGGCATCGTCCATACTTGGTTCTCCAAATATATATTCCGTTTTTTTATATGTTTGAAAAATTTATTTTGTGGAGAGAGAAAAATTGACCACATCATTTAAAAAAACATAATACACAATTGTAATATATATTATAGAACGATGTATCGACGATGCCCAACCCGAATTTCAAAGCAATGTCTATATTTTTGACTGACTTATGGCTCTCTGAGTATGATAGGTCTGAATTTTGTACTCGACATTTCCAAATATGCCGCCCGGCACACTGGCTTCTTCTGACCTTGAATGCGGCCGCTGCCACCTGCCACAGGTCATCCCCACCAGAACCAAAATATCAGGCGCCGAAGCGACTCGAACCCACGTTGCCGGGGGGGGGGGGGGGGTCAGATCATTATATAGTCTAGCGCTCTCCCGACTGAGCTACGGGGCGGACTTCACTCGGTCGGACGGATATTGAACCAATACCAGCGACCGAAGAGGGAGAAACGGCTCAAAAGGATCCCCAAGCCTAGAAGTGGGGGCCATTCCTCCCTGGCCGGTGGCCCCACCTGTGCCTACGCTTATGTGTGGGGTTGTGAATTAAATGTTATTTTTCGAACTTCAAAGCTCGAACCTGTCGAACTGATACCAGTGTTTGAAGACCGATAAATCGCTCAAATGGGGTGGGGGGGGGGGGGGCAGATGGCATTACTTCCACCAGCTGAATACAAAAAATGGGACATAGCCATCTGCTATCCAGCCCCTGCCGCCTACGCCTATTGATTGTTATTGTGGGTTTGTGAAATCAAAGTTTTCTCCGAACTTTTAAGCCCGAACCAATCCGAGTGATTGAAGAGGGAAAATCGCTCAAAAGTAGGGAGAGCAGTTAATATCGTTGGCCCCAGTCCAAAAAGTGGGGCCTTGGTCCCCTGGCCCCAGTTTCTACGTCTATGAGCTTTAATATTGAGGGTTGAAGATTAAGTGTAATCATAACAACTTTAAGGCACCCATACCGAATCAACATCAGCGATGTAAGAGGGAGCAATCGCTCAAAAGTGGGGGATGCAGTTAACATTATTGGCTCCCTCGACCTAAAACGTTGAGCTCTGGCCTCCCCGGGCCCCCGGTTCTTAGGTATGCTTATGGCATTGCGGGGTTATGAATTCATCGTTATTCTCTCAACCAGGGGTGATACAAATAGACTATGGTTCTCCGACCAAATAGAAAGTTGGAAAATGGTTCTTTAGCAACACTAATGCAATATCGCTGGTTGAAACAATATTTATATTTATACTCTTGTGAAATATTGATCATACATGAAAAAATAAAGTTGCAGAAACTCTGATAAGCTACATTGTCACATTGTCAAGTTCTTGAGGTCCCTATAGAAGAAGAGAGTATAGACAGGTCCTAAGAAAAATTTGTCATTTAATGTGAATATTTTTTCATTTATGAGACAGGAAAGTGTACCAGTAATACCAAAGCTATGACGTCACCCAAAACGATACATAAAGAGACATAAAATAAAAGTGCACCAAAGAGCCTCTTGGGCCCATTCGAGGTTGCCCCCCCCCCTACCACCACCAGTCTCGCCCCTTCAAATCACCTTACTCTACCTGCATAAAAGAAGGCTAATCCCACGAGTATTTATGAACTAATCCCTTCTCTGTAAAGTACTTATCTAATCTAATTTTGAAGGAAGCAAGTGTCACTACATCAGCGACATCTCCTGGTAGCATATTCCAATGTCCTACAACCATCCTACTGAAAAATTACTGTCATAGCCTAGTCCTACTTTGTCTCATAATGAGTTTATGCTGATGACCTCTACCTCGATTTTCCCTATTGAACTAAAACATTCCCTTTAACCCTATTTGTAACAGGGGGGGCGGATTCCGCCCCCCCCCCCTCATGTTTTTCCAAGATATCTCCAGAATGGCTGGGAGCAGGCCCATGAAATTTTGGGACTTTTCATAGAATTGAACTCCGCATTTGAAGTCAAAATTTTGAGTTCTTAACCTGAACAGAGGCGGTTCCAGGGCACAGTTTTGGGTGGGTTCGGAGGCGACATTTGGCGATAATACGGAAATGCGATCTTCCACGGTTTCTTCCTAACTGCCTCAAGTATGAAGGAGTTACATCGGTTTACGGTGATTGCAACAAGCGAAAATTAGTTGATGTTAATGAAATATCATAAAAATTGCATGGCAGAGGCGGTTTCAGGGGCTTGAAAAGGGGGGTTTCCAAGGAGTATTCAATGCTTGGCGGGAAGCCAATAGAGCAATGTAAGGGGCATTTATAGCTATCAAGATGTAAAAGATAGCTTCTGCTTCCATTATTTGCATAATTTATTACATATAGAGTTTCAGGGGCGTGTTCAGGAACATGAAAAGGGGGTGACTGGCATGGTGATGACGATATGCCAGCGATAACGGCGCAATAGACGTTTAGCGTATAATGATATATGCACATATGAGGCCAGAAAAGGGAATAAAGCCATTTTTTGCAGAGGCGCGCTCAGGAATGGAAGAAAGGGGGTCATATTATTGCAAGGAAACTAAGAGGCATGGGCGTACAATTACATAACATACTGCAGTTTTCGGATGAAACACGCACCACAGGTTACTCTACGAACGATTATAAGATAATAGGCGCGTCCAGGTAGGGTAAAAAGGGGGGTAAGCAATGTTAATTGAAGTTGTAAGTGAAATAGTCAGTGTTGACTAGTTAGTATCATAATAGCGGATAATATACTTATCAAAAGGTCTTGCGCCGCCCCGGTTTGGATCCTGGATACGCCTATGATGAAGTACAACATGCAAAAAGGAACTATCTACGATGAGTAACATATTTATAGTGCTGGGTAGCAACTTGTCTGCGGTTAATATTTTTTCCCAATTTTACCCCCCTTTTCACTAACCTGGTACCGCCTATGGCAAACATATTATTTATAACTGTTTTTTCTAATGTCTCAATCACATACCATTTCATTTATCAAAAAGCAACATCAAAAAATGGTTTTACTACGCATATACTTCACCCCCATATTTAGTGACCTGCACACGCCTATGATTTTTGAATTTTCAAACGTCACCGTCATATATCAATTTCCAATTCAATCTCTATCGATTCCTATTGGTTGTGTTAAAATCGGTCGATAAACATGAAAGCTATGTTGGATCAAAAATACCACTACAATTTGTAGTTTTTGCCCCCTGTTGCCCCCCTATCCCAAATTTATATTTGTATTATTATTTAGAAATGTAGATCGTGTTGAGGGGAACCAAACACCGTTTCATTTTTTGAAAATCGGACGGGTAGATCTCGATATCTCCGGGGGGGGGGGGGCGGAATCCGCCCCCCCCCCCCCTGTTACAAATAGGGGTAGCCAGGAGCCTGTTACAAATAGGGTTAAATATCCAGAATGCTGACCATTTACAAATTTGAAGACTTCAATTAGATCTCCTCTTAGGCAGCCTTTTATATCCAAGTGAAAACATACCCAATTTCTTTAATCTATCTTCATAAGGTAAACTACCAAGACAATTAACCATTTTTGTTGCCTTTTTTAACTCTTTCTGAAACCAGCAATCTTTCTCATAAGTTGGAGACGAGGCTTGTACACAATACTCCAAATGTGGTCTAATGTATGCACAATACAGTTTTGTTATTACCTTTTAAATGCTGTAAATGTACATAATCATACATAACCAATGATAACCATAACCATAACTAATAGCCAATCATATGATACATAATCAAACTTGACCTAACATTTACAGCAATTAATGTCGCAGGGACCCCATGTTTAGAACGTGCCGCTCACATTCGCTCGCTGCACTGCAGAACCTACCAGGGGCTGTCGCGCCCCTGGACCCCCCAGGGCCCAGACCATCTCATAGACAGTCATGGGTGGAGCTTTTCAGAGCAAGTTGGTGGGGCAAAATATCATATTGGATGGTTGCTTTGCATGACTAAGGTGAAAAATGAACATTTTAACACTAGGAAGCCTTCAAATCTGACAAAAGTGGGTGGGGCAGAACATAAAAATGGTGGGGCCAAAATCAAAGTTGATGGGGTAGTCACCGTACAAACTTGGGGGGGGGGGGGGTGAATTACTGAACCAAAGGTCAAATACAAGCAGTTTTTTTTAATAAATTTAATCAGACTTGTTTACAGGTAGGGTAGACATTAACACCGGACACATCCTAATGCCATACTTGTCATGCTATTGGTGATGAAGTCGATAACTCGATACAGACACACATCACCAATAGCATGAAAAGTATGTTAGGGCGTGTCCGGGGTTACAGTTGTTTACCGTTTTCTCCCTTCAAACTGACAACCCTTTGCCTGTGATGACTTTCAGACACCAACACACCACCAATAACATGAAAGTTTGATGTCTTTGATGTCCCAAATTACCACAACGCCACCAGTAACGTGCCAAGTCTGATGTGTTGACATGTTAAGTTTACCCTACTTGCTATGCGATTTATTTTATCCACTTTTTGAGCAACTATGTTATTAATTATTTTAACTTAAAGGGAATAGTTCACCTTTAACATGGGGTTTTGGACTGAGATAGCAGATTTGTAGAGCAGATCTAAAAATGGTTTGTGGTGAAAGAATTACCTCTCTACGTTAAGTAATTTCGACACAGGACTAGTGGGCCCGTTTTCATTCCCGCTCTTCCGGGCCACAATCGGGGAATGAACGCTCGCCAGAGGTATGACGTCATACCCGCTGACGTCAGAATTGCGTCATACGCAGATTCTGCCGCAAACTAGCCGTGGTATTTATACAGACTTTGGCCGTGGTCATGAGTAACTTTGAAATAGTACAGAAGTAATATAGGTTGTTATTACCTAGGTCTGCTATTACCACCGAGTTGGTTCAGTGACTGGATGCATTGCCGGGATCAGAAGCCAGAATTCCGAGCTTGCGAAATTGTATTGTAAGAAGGTGCAAATCCCAATATAGAAACGGGGCGACCCTGAGTTGAACGCGACGATTTTATGGTAAGTTCTTGTTCTTGTTGACCTTATACATCATTGATCATGAATCTGATTTTTACACAGACCAGGTATTTCATGCTTGTTCCATGGAAATGCTTGCCGTTATTGTATGCAATTGCTTCCATATCCAAGCTACCATATGTATGACGTCATACATTGTCCTGAAGTTTTTTATGGCCATGAAGGAGAAAAGAGAAACATGTCCATTTCTCAACGGATATCCATCTATCGTCCAAACAAATGTCATATTCGTGATTTTCAGCTCAATAAACCCCGTATAGCCAATTTTTAAGACATTTTTCAAGGTGATCTATTCCCCTGAACCTTACCTTGAACTCTGAAGGTGCTTCACATAATTGCTAAAAAAAATAACATACGTCGCTTCCGAAAGCGACGATCGCTCTCCAAATCGAGGTTTTAAAATGCTGCCATCATGCCTAAAATGCTGCCAGTCATGGGTCAACAATCTAAAATATACTCTGGGTATATAAATTTGTTCCAAAATGTATACCATTTCTACTATGCAGCGAAGTTAGCTGATAAAACCAGCGTATCCGCTTGACGGACGGCGGAGAGTCTCCCGTTCAAAGTCAATGAGTGGTCTTCCGTGGTTCTTCCAAACCGCTGACGACTGAAATAGTAGTTTGCAGACAACTTGGTAGTTTGGTATGGTCTATAAAAACAACTATATTTGTGGTATAATATGCTGCCAACCTTATATCACTGTTGCTATATGGGACGCGTATATTTTTGGTAGACTAGGACGCGTATTTTTTTGGTAGACTGTGCATTTTCATGTGTGGGTAGAAAATGTGTGATATGTTTCATGTGAAATGTGAAAATGTGTAAATGTGTTTCAAATGTGAAAATATGTTTCATGTGTGGGTATAATTCAGTAGAAATTGCCCTCGAATATCTCACGATTCGATGTAAAAGGCACACGCATGCAAACATGTAGCATGTGGTTCCTCTGATGGATCATTTGTGATAAAAAATAGCCAACCTGGCAAGAAAAATATAAATTTTGTTCTTCGACGTCGTCCAGCAGGACGGGTCATTTTACCACCCCTGCTCTCAACTTTAAAGCATTTATCTCGAGCAAATATCAGTGATCGAAGAGGGTGGAATCGCTCAAAAGTGAGGGGGCCAGTTATCATTGTTGGACACCCAGGCTAAAAAGTGGGGCATGTGGCCCCGGCACCTCTTCCCTACGCCTATGATTGTGAGGGTGTGAATCAATAATAATTCTCCCAGCTTTAAGGTATTCATCTCGAACCAAAATCAGTGATCGAAGGTGAAATCGCTCAAAAGTGAAGGGCCAGTTATCATTGTTTGGGGCCCCCAGGCTAAACGTTGGGGCATATGGCCTCTGCCCCCTTCCCTATGCGAGGTCGTAGATTAATAGTTATTCTCCCAACTTCAAGGTATTCATCTCAAACCAATAGCAGTGATTAATGAGGGATAGATTGTTCAAAAGTGAGAGGGCCAGTTATCATTGTTGGCCCCAGCCTAAAAGTGGGGGACCGTGGCCCCCCAGTCACCGTTCCTACGCCTATGATTGTGAAGTTGTGAATTAATTATTTTTCTGCCAACTTAAAGGGAAATAATGACCTTTTCCCACAAAAATGGAGTTAGCACCTGAAATCGCCAGACGAGACCAAAATATATTGTAAATTCATCACATTTTGCATACAAAACTTTCCTACCGAAAGATATTTCAAGTTATAGTTGATAAGCGTTCCACACTTTTAACGACCGGTACTTGCAAGTACTTTTGGTCCTCATCAAACTACGGGCTTTTCCCGTATTGCTTTTTTACGCAATGGATTGTAAAATATATTGTGCGTTCTGCTTGTTGTGATTATATGTCCGGCGATCCTCTAAAACTAACAGCGATTGGAAAAAGTGGCAATAAAATCGGAAGCTCATCGATGGACATCAACGGCGGCATAGTTAGTGGTTGCGACCCTCAATTTTTGAAAATCGATTCATTTGTTTTCAACATTAGGAGTTCTGTATAATTTGTCTGTGGCTGTATATAACACTATGCTTTATATTATCATGAAAAATAAGAATTTTCCCCAAAAAAACTAACAAACAATAACACAAAACTGGCAATTAAATCGGAAGCTCATCGATGCACATCGACGGCGACCTATTTAGCGTCGGTGATTTGTTTACGAAGTCATTTTCATGCTTCTCGGCGCACTTAACCATTTGTGGCGAGTTGTTCCTGATTAGTATACCCAAGTCCCGTAGCAAGCTTCGTTAATGACGTCACTGGTGTAGCATTGCAAAATATATCTGATTTTGAGTTGAAAGCTAATTCAAGACTTATTCATTTTTTTTTAAAGTTTGAATTTGCTTGTTAATCATTATTAAAGGTATTTTACCACTGTATTTCATAGTAGTTAACACTTCAGAAACTTATGACGTAATAATATTGTATCCAATATGCATTTCCCTCGCCTTTTCCTATTGTGGCGCAGTGCAGAGTGCTTTGCGAATACTTGCTTGCCTGGGGTTCAAATTATTCCGCCCTTATTTCATTCGAGTTGGTATAGTTTGCATGTTGTTGTTATTCATGGCTTATACTAATAGTCAGTCATGCATCACGGATGCTTCACGGATTGCTTCACGGATCAGTTTGATCGGAAACGTCACAGAGCCTCCAAAAATGCCGCACTCGATGTAAACAATGGTAGGGAAGGACGAATTTGTCAATGACCTTCATGAAGTACACTAGGTACTTGTTTTTTCCCCAAACTTACAACTTTTAATTTGGGAATAATTGTATTTAATTCTTAAATTTAAATAAAATAATTTTAAAACCATAACGGTAGCCTAAGAAATTGTTGCTAACAAAATCAAAAGGTCATTATTTCCCTTTAAGAAAAAGAGTAAACTTCTGAAACAATTTAATATCAATCGTACCCCTGAAAATCAACTAATATTCAGAAGGTATCTTAACACGCGGAGGTTGACTATACGGCATGCTAAAATAAATTATTTCCAAAACCAATTCAGGGAATATGCTAGTAACTCAAAGCTTTTGTGGGCCAATTTACTTGAAGCTATCAGGAGAACTAAGAATACTGAGGGGCTTCCGAACCAATTCGAAGTTGATGGTGACCTCACAGATGACCGCCATCGCATTGCAGACTCTTTCAACACATACTACAGCAGAGTAGGCCCAAACCTCAACTCAGCCCTAGGACCAGCCAGTGCAGATCCTATGAGCCTTATGGAAGGTGTCGGGGTGACTGAGACGATGTCGTTTAGCTCTACCACGAGTTTTCATGTCACTCAAACTGTTAACAGCTTGCATGAAGTAGGTGCTGGACTTGATGGTATCAGCACCAAGCTCATCAAATGTCTACTGCCAGCTATTATAACAGAACTTACACATCTGATTAATTTATGCATTACAGAATTGACCTTTCCAAAACAATTTAAACTTGCCCTCATAATTCCTATATACAAAGCTGGTGCACGTACGCAGTTTTCCAATTATAGACCTATATCAATTCTACCGGTTCTGTCAAAAGTTCTCGAATCAATAATGTATGACCAACTGTTGACGTTTATCACTGAACATAACGTCCTGTATGACAACCAATTTGGATTTAGGTCAAATCATTCAACCTATATGCCATTATCACTAATTCATGACTTCATAACAGCCAATATGACAGATAAAAGAAAAACAGCGGGAATTTATCTTGATCTAGCCCGTGCGTTCGACACAGTGAACAATTATATTCTATTGATGAAACTCTCCAAAACGGCATTGTTGGAGACTCTCTTAATCTGTTAAGATCCTACCTCATGTCACGAACGCAACAACTTAAATATAATGGCACAATCTCAGATGCAGTTGACTCAACCTGCGGGGTCCCACAAGGCTCCCTTTTGGGACCCCTTCTGTTTTTATTGTACATAAATGACTTACACACAGCTTGTGGTGAGGCAAAAATACTACTTTTTGCTGATGATACAGCCCTGCTATTCTCTGCTCCTACATATGCTGACCTCCAAAGTGTCATATCACGTTCATTTCCCAAGATATCTGCCTGGCTACATGCCAACAGATTGTCTTTGTCAATACCCACAACTTTGTATTAACTTTACTCAACACAGGAGACTGAAGTAAATATGAATATTCCAGTAGGAGGCGCTCACTTAAAGCGAGCTAAGACGGTCAAGTATCTCGGTGTATTAGTCGATGACAACCGGAAATTTAAAACACACATATACAAAGTGTCAGGCATATGCAGCAGAAACCTTGGTGTTTTATATAGAGCCAGATTCTTACTAAACAGAGAGCTAATAATCCTCCTTTACAATGCATTGATCTTACCCTATATAACGTACTGTTCAGTCATCTGGGGCTCCAACTACCACTCATCTCTTAAACCTATCATCACAGTTCAAAAACGTGCTATACGTCTAATAATGGGGGTTGATCCCAGAACTTCCACTTCTCGTCTTTTCCGTGAGCTCCGAATGCTGAAATTCGTTGACTTGGTTAAATACCGTATGCTATTAGTTTTACATGACTTCATCACTGGTCGAGTCCCAAGCCCAATTGCAGACAAACTAACATGTGAATATATCAACTGTGCTCTATATATAAACTAAATATAAACTGAATATAATAACTGTGCTCATGTGAATAGACCAACACGACACATACGCCACTTCTAAGAGCATACCACGACTAACGCTGGAAGCGTCACACCAAACTATCGACTCACAAGTTATCGACAATATTCACTTTATTGTGCTGGCCCGTTCCTGTGGAATGATGTCATAGCCACGAATCTGAATGACATCCCCAGATCAAAAGCTTTGTTTAAAAAATGTGTCAAGATTATTTTCCTTGATTCATATTAAGGTACTGTCTGTCTAGCTAGGTATGTACATTCGTTCATTTAGCAGCTGTTATTGATGTCATTATGACATTTTATCATTGTGTTTTCAACAGTAAATCTAACTTCTTGCCTCATTATATAATACAAGCTAATGTTTGTCACTGTATTCACTTTAGTTGTTTGTAATATTTCGTAAGTGTGTAATATTTATTTTTTATCCGCCCTTATTCCTACTGGGTCAATGACCCAGCAGTTACATTTTGTTTAACTTGCAACAATTAATTCGGTGCTGCGAGGTGTGGCCACAGGAAACATAGTGACCTTTGCCACCCACGTAGTCACTTCCAGTAAAATAGTACGTAATATAGCGCTACTCCGGCCAGGTACATTACAGATAAAAGTACTTTGAAATAATTTGGCCATTCAAATAGTTGCCTACCTGAACCCCGTATTTCGTCTATTTATACTATGTATAATATATGTATAGTATGTATAATCTGTAATTGTATAATATGTAATTGTATAATATGTAATTGTATAATATGTAATTGTATAATATGTAATTGTATAATATGTATTTGTATGTATATGTATAATACCTATATATAATAAATATGTATAATATTGTCTATATTACGGGGTATGATACTGTATAATATGGGGTATAATACTCTATATTATATCTCATATTTCGTGTATATTAGCATATATGTTTCGACTGAATACCACCATTGCTCATGTATGTTTGACTGGGTCTTGTCATTTAATGTTCCTGATGTTGATTGATGTTCCGTTATATTGAATACATAACCGGTGGAATCCGGCAAACAACAACAACAACAAAAGGTGGTAAAATTACTATCACTATTGAATTATACGTGGCAAATAACTCATAAAACATTTGTTGCATGACTTTCGTAGATATTTTGAGCATAGTGACCTTTTGTGACCTGACCTTGACCTTGACCAACAATCTGACTTTAGCTCATGCGGGATATATATATATATATATCATACCTTTGGCAGCACTTTGGGTGAAACTGGTCGCAATCGAAGGCTTAGGATGGAAAGTATGGCCC
>JAXIVJ010007869.1:42500-58373 GCA_036785665.1 Chirona hameri
CTCACGATACAAAGACTGGTCTATATACAGTGTCTATATACATACACAGTGTCTATACACTGCCTCAGTACCTCACGATACAAAGACTGGTCTATATACAGTGTCTATACACATATACAGTGTCTATATACATATACAGTGTCTATACACTGCCTCAGTACCTCACGATACAAAGACTGGTCTATATACAGTGTATATATACATATACAGTGTCTATACACTGCCTCAGTACCTCACGATACAAAGACTGGTCTATATACAGTGTATATATACATATACAGTGTCTATACACTGCCTCAGTACCTCACGATACAAAGACTGGTATATATACAGTGTCTATATACATACACAGTGTCTATATACTGCCTCAGTACCTCACGATACAAAGACTGGTCTATATACAGTGTCTATACACATATACAGTGTCTATACACTGCCTCAGTACCTCACGATACAAAGACTGGTCTATATACAGTGTCTATACACATATACAGTGTCTATATACATATACAGTGTCTATACACTGCCTCAGTACCTCACGATACAAAGACTGGTCTATATACAGTGTATATATACATATACAGTGTCTATACACTGCCTCAGTACCTCACGATACAAAGACTGGTCTATATACAGTGTATATATACATATACAGTGTCTATACACTGCCTCAGTACCTCACGATACAAAGACTGGTATATATACAGTGTCTATATACATACACAGTGTCTATATACTGCCTCAGTACCTCACGATACAAAGACTGGTCTATATTGTCGTAGGATTGGTTGTCGCATCGTTGTCAGTCTGTTCGTGGTGGTTCGTCGAACCTCGTGCCAGTTACTCACGGTGTCGTTCAGGGTTCGGTGCTTGGACCGGTTCTTTTCCTAATTTTCACCAATGATTTCGCCTCACATATTTCAGACAGTAAGGTCATTATGTATGCAGATGATACACAGTTCATCGACTCAGACGAACCAAGCAACTTAGATTTGCTTAAAATCAGAATTGAACGCACCTTAGCTACCGCTTTGACCTGGTTTACTCAAAATGGTGTGAAAATCAACCCATAAAAACTGAATTTATAGTGTTTAAAACAAGACGTAGGATAATCAGCGAAATAAGCATCCGTTTTGGTGACCATACCCTTGTAGCTACTTCTAAAGCTAAAGTGCTAGGAGTCGTGCTTGATCCCGCCCTTACCTGGGAACACCACATATCATTGACCGTTCAGCGCTGCTATCAGGTGCTCGTAGGCATGTGCAGATTACGGAATAGGCTACCGCGTGAACTAAGGGTGTTCCTGATTGAAGCATTAGTTTTCCCTCTCATCAGGTATTGCGCCTGTGTATGGGGTGGCGCGTGTTCCATTCAGAAGTGGAGACTGCAATAAGTCGTTCATTTTGCAGCGAGAATGATTTCAAACTTGAAAAAGAGCGACCATATATCCGGAACACTGGCTGAGCTCGGATGGTCGTCCATTGACAACATGGTCGTTGATTCTGACATTACCCTGATAAATCGACTATTGGCCAGCGAGTATGCACCACCTGCGCTGATTGACCTGCTCTCTTTTCGAAGTGAGGTGACAGATCGTTCGTCACGCTCATCTACGGCTCCCCTTTTTCAGCTCCCGCAGGTGCGAACGGAGCTTAAACGAAGGTCTTTCTCTTACAGAGCTCTTAAAAATTGGAATGACTTGATACCTGAGTACAGACAACACCAAATGAGATACGAAATTCAAGAGTGATGAATTGTTCTAAGAATGTTGTCTGTTTTCTTCAATGGAATTGTCAACATATCGTGTACCTGTGCTGCATGTTATATGCACTGTATGTATATCCTGTTCAATCTTGTCTTGATCTGTGTTTTACCTATTGTTACATGATCACAGAAAAGCCAGTACTCTGGAAGTGTTCAAATATATATATGAAATATTTGAAATATATATATACAGTGTCTATACACATACAGTGTCTATACACTGCCTCAGTACCTCACGATACAAAGACTGGTCTATATACAGTGTCTATATACATACACAGTGTCTATACACTGCCTCAGTACCTCACGATACAAAGACTGGTCTATATACAGTGTCTATACACATATACAGTGTCTATACACTGCCTCAGTACCTCACGATACAAAGACTGGTCTATATACAGTGTCTATATACATACACAGTGTCTATACACTGCCTCAGTACCTCACGATACAAAGACTGGTCTATATACAGTGTCTATATACATACACAGTGTCTATACACTTCCTCAGTACCTCACGATACAAAGACTGGTCTATATACAGTGTCTATACACATATACAGTGTCTATACACTGCCTCAGTACCTCACGATACAAAGACTGGTCTATATACAGTGTCTATATACATATACAGTGTCTATACACTGCCTCAGTACCTCACGATACAAAGACTGGTCTATATACAGTGTCTATATACATATACAGTGTCTATACACTGCCTTAGTACCTCACGATACAAAGATTGGTCTATATACAGTGTCTATACACATATACAGTGTCTATACACTGCCTCAGTACCTCACGATACAAAGACTGGTCTATATACAGTGTCTATATACATATACAGTGTCTATACACATATACAGTGTCTATACACTGCCTCAGTACCTCACGATACAAAGACTGGTCTATATACAGTGTCTATACACATATACAGTGTCTATATACATATACAGTGTCTATACACATATACAGTGTCTATACACTGCCTCAGTACCTCACGATACAAAGACTGGTCTATATACAGTGTCTATACACATACACGGTGTCTATATACATATACAGTGTCTATACACTGCCTCAGTACCTCACGATACAAAGACTGGTCTATATACAGTGTCTATATACATACACAGTGTCTATACACTGCCTCAGTACCTCACGATACAAAGATTGGTCTATATACAGTGTCTATACACATATACAGTGTCTATACACTGCCTCAGTACCTCACGATACAAAGACTGGTCTATATACAGTGTCTATATACATATACAGTGTCTATACACATATACAGTGTCTATACACTGCCTCAGTACCTCACGATACAAAGACTGGTCTATATACAGTGTATATACACATATACAGTGTCTATATACATATACAGTGTCTATACACATATACAGTGTCTATACACTGCCTCAGTACCTCACGATACAAAGACTGGTCTATATACAGTGTCTATATACATATACAGTGTCTATACACATATACAGTGTCTATACACTGCCTCAGTACCTCACGATACAAAGACTGGTCTATACACAGTGTCTATACACATATACAGTGTCTATACACTGCCTCAGTACCTCACGATACAAAGACTGGTCTATATACAGTGTCTATACACATATACAGTGTCTATACACTGCTTCAGTACCTCACGATACAAAGACTAGTCTATATACAGTGTCTATATACATACACAGTGTCTATACACTGCCTCAGTACCTCACGATACAAAGACTGGTCTATATACAGTGTCTATATACATACACAGTGTCTATACACTGCCTTAGTACCTCACGATACAAAGACTGGTCTATATACAGTGTCTATATACATATACAGTGTCTATATACATATACAGTGTCTATATACATATACAGTGTCTATACACTGCCTCAGTACCTCACGATACAAAGACTGGTCTATATACAGTGTCTATATACATACACAGTGTCTATACACTGCCTTAGTACCTCACGATACAAAGACTGGTCTATATACAGTGTCTATATACATATACAGTGTCTATATACATATACAGTGTCTATATACATATACAGTGTCTATACACTGCCTCAGTACCTCACGATACAAATACTGGTCTATATACAGTCTATATACATACACAGTGTCTATACACTGCCTCAGTACCTCACGATACAAAGACTGGTCTATATACAGTGTCTATATACATATACAGTGTCTATACACATATACAGTGTCTATACACTGCCTCAGTACCTCACGATACAAAGACTGGTCTATATACAGTGTCTATATACATATACAGTGTCTATACACTGCCTCAGTACCTCACGATACAAAGACTGGTCTATATACAGTGTCTATGCACATATACAGTGTCTATACACTGCCTCAGTACCTCACGATACAAAGACTGTTCTATATACAGTGTCTATATACATACACAGTGTCTATACACTGCCTCAGTACCTCACGATACAAAGACTGGTCTATATACAGTGTCTATACACATACACAGTGTCTATACACTGCCTCAGTACCTCACGATACAAAGACTGGTCTATACACAGTGTCTATATACATACACAGTGTCTATACACTGCCTCAGTACCTCACGATACAAAGACTGGTCTATATACAGTGTCTATATACATATACAGTGTCTATATACAGTATAAGACTGGTCTATATACAGTGTCTATATACATATACAGTGTCTATACACTGCCTCAGTACCTCACGATACAAAGACTGGTCTATATACAGTGTCTATATACATACACAGTGTCTATACACTGCCTCAGTACCTCACGATACAAAGACTGGTCTATATACAGTGTCTATATACATATACAGTGTCTATACACTGCCTCAGTACCTCACGATACAAAGACTGGTCTATATACAGTGTCTATACACATACACGGTGTCTATACACTGCCTCAGTACCTCACGATACAAAGACTGGTCTATATACAGTGTCTATACACATATACAGTGTCTATATACATATACAGTGTCTATACACTGCCTCAGTACCTCACGATACAAAGACTGGTCTATATACAGTGTCTATACACATACACGGTGTCTATACACTGCCTCAGTACCTCACGATACAAAGACTGGTCAATATACAGTGTCTATATACATACCCAGTGTCTATACACTGCCTCAGTACCTCACGATACAAATACTGGTCTATATACAGTGTCTATACACATACACAGTGTCTATACACTGCCTCAGTACCTCACGATACAAAGACTGGTCTATATACAGTGTCTATATACATATACAGTGTCTATACACTGCCTCAGTACCTCACGATACAAAGACTGGTCTATATACAGTGTCTATACACATACACGGTGTCTATATACATATACAGTGTCTATACACATACACAGTGTCTATACACTGCCTCAGTACCTCACGATACAAAGACTGGTCTATATACAGTGTCTATATACATATACAGTGTCTATACACTGCCTCAGTACCTCACGATACAAAGACTGGTCTATATACAGTGTCTATACACATACACGGTGTCTATATACATATACAGTGTCTATACACATACACAGTGTCTATACACTGCCTCAGTACCTCACGATACAAAGACTGGTCTATATACAGTGTCTATATACATACACAGTGTCTATACACTGCCTCAGTACCTCACGATACAAAGATTGGTCTATATACAGTGTCTATACACATATACAGTGTCTATACACTGCCTCAGTACCTCACGATACAAAGACTGGTCTATATACAGTGTCTATATACATATACAGTGTCTATACACATATACAGTGTCTATACACTGCCTCAGTACCTCACGATACAAAGACTGGTCTATATACAGTGTCTATATACATACACAGTGTCTATACACTGCCTCAGTACCTCACGATACAAAGACTGGTCTATATACAGTGTCTATACACATATACAGTGTCTATATACATATACAGTGTCTATACACATATACAGTGTCTATACACTGCCTCAGTACCTCACGATACAAAGACTGGTCTATACACAGTGTCTATACACATATACAGTGTCTATACACTGCCTCAGTACCTCACGATACAAAGACTGGTCTATATACAGTGTCTATACACATATACAGTGTCTATATACATATACAGTGTCTATACACATATACAGTGTCTATACACTGCCTCAGTACCTCACGATACAAAGACTGGTCTATACACAGTGTCTATACACATATACAGTGTCTATACACTGCCTCAGTACCTCACGATACAAAGACTGGTCTATATACAGTGTCTATACACATATAAGTGTCTATACACTGCTTCAGTACCTCACGATACAAAGACTAGTCTATATACAGTGTCTATATACATATACAGTGTCTATACACTGCCTCAGTACCTCACGATACAAAGACTGGTCTATATACAGTGTCTATATACATACACAGTGTCTATACACTGCCTCAGTACCTCACGATACAAAGACTGGTCTATATACAGTGTCTATATACATATACAGTGTCTATACACTGCCTCAGTACCTCACGATACAAAGACTGGTCTATATACAGTGTCTATATACATATACAGTGTCTATATACATATACAGTGTCTATATACATATACAGTGTCTATACACTGCCTCAGTACCTCACGATACAAATACTGGTCTATATACAGTCTATATACATACACAGTGTCTATACACTGCCTCAGTACCTCACGATACAAAGACTGGTCTATATACAGTGTCTATATACATATACAGTGTCTATACACATATACAGTGTCTATACACTGCCTCAGTACCTCACGATACAAAGACTGTTCTATATACAGTGTCTATATACATACACAGTGTCTATACACTGCCTCAGTACCTCACGATACAAAGACTGGTCTATATACAGTGTCTATACACATATACAGTGTCTATATACATATACAGTGTCTATACACTGCCTCAGTACCTCACGATACAAAGACTGGTCTATATACAGTGTCTATGCACATATACAGTGTCTATACACTGCCTCAGTACCTCACGATACAAAGACTGTTCTATATACAGTGTCTATATACATACACAGTGTCTATACACTGCCTCAGTACCTCACGATACAAAGACTGGTCTATATACAGTGTCTATACACATACACAGTGTCTATACACTGCCTCAGTACCTCACGATACAAAGACTGGTCTATATACAGTGTCTATATACATACACAGTGTCTATACACTGCCTCAGTACCTCACGATACAAAGACTGGTCTATATACAGTGTCTATATACATATACAGTGTCTATATACAGTATAAGACTGGTCTATATACAGTGTCTATATACATATACAGTGTCTATACACTGCCTCAGTACCTCACGATACAAAGACTGGTCTATATACAGTGTCTATATACATACACAGTGTCTATACACTGCCTCAGTACCTCACGATACAAAGACTGGTCTATATACAGTGTCTATATACATATATAGTGTCTATACACTGCCTCAGTACCTCACGATACAAAGACTGGTCTATATACAGTGTCTATACACATATACAGTGGCTATATACATATACAGTGTCTATACACTGCCTCAGTACCTCACGATACAAAGACTGGTCTATATACAGTGTTTATATACATATACAGTGTCTATATACATACACAGTGTCTATACACTGCCTCAGTACCTCACGATACAAAGACTGGTCTATATGCAGTGTCTATATACATACACAGTGTCTATACCCTGCCTCAGTACCTCACGATACAAATACTGGTCTATATACAGTGTCTATACACATACACAGTGTCTATACACCTCACGATACAAAGACTGGTCTATATACAGTGTCTATACACATACACAGTGTCTATACACTGCCTCAGTACCTCACGATACAAAGACTGGTCTATATACAGTGTCTATACACATATACAGTGTCTATACACCAGTGGCGGATCCAGGGGGGGGGGGGGGCGTAGGGGCTGAAGACCCCTGCCTTAGAAAACGGCGCCCTCGGGCATCCCGGCGCCGAAGGCGCCGGGATGCCCTAGGGCGCCGCTGCGCCATTTTTGTATAGGATTTGCCGGCGCCGAAGGCGCCGTAGCGTTTTCGGGAGGCCGCCAGGGCGCCCTTGCGTCAACCAACAGCATCGTAGCACTCTTGGAAGGCACCCTGGCACCCTCAGAAGACATCTTGCCGCCCTCACAACGCATTATGCCGCCCTCGGAAGGTACATCGCCGCCCTCGGAAGGCATTATGCCGCCCTCGGAAGGCACCATGCCGCTCCCGTCACCGAGAAAATATGCCGCCCTCAGGCCTGAAGCCCCCTGCCTTAGAAAATCCTGGATCCGCCCCTGCTATACACTGCCTCAGTACCTCACGATACAAAGACTGGTCTATATACAGTGTCTATACACATATACAGTGTCTATACACTGCCTCAGTACCTCACGATACAAAGACTGGTCTATATACAGTGTCTATATACATACACAGTGTCTATACACTGCCTCAGTACCTCACGATACAAAGACTGGCCTCGGCTCTGTTTCTTGACTACTGGGAAGAACTCTTCCTCGCTCACTCAGACGACACAAACACACAGAACAGCTTGGTTGAGCAGCTCTCAACGCCCAGGTCGCCATGACGACAGTCACTATGGAAACATTCCCTGTGACGAACATCGCGAAGGCGACCATCGCCATGACAGCCGTCGCTAGGGCGACAGTTGTCATGACGACAGCGGGACGCAGCAGCGGCCGCGGCGGTAGTTATTGCTCTCGTTTCCGCTGAAGAGTCAATACTTTGTTGAGCTCACGGGGGCGCCAACCTGTGACGTCACGCGCAAATTACAATAAGCTGTTGTACGGTTAAACTGTTTCTCGGATTGAGCGCGCCGCCGCAGTAGAGCTGCAAATTTAGTTGCCACCCAGGCCACCGAGTGGCGGTATTTAACGACCTAAGTACTACTGTTGATTATAATAGCTAAGGAAGCATTATTTAAGCTATGTTGCTAAATGAATTTATTTGCTAGCATTGCTTTATGTGGAAAGAAAATTAAACAAGTGCAAATAACTTCTTACCTTAATCAATACTAACACATGTTAATATTTATTTATCTCATATGAGTCGTACTCATGAGTCATGACTTATATGAGTCATGCTCATGAGTATGCACGCACGGATTATATGAAACCGTCCTTGCTTTCGAGTCTGTAGTCTCTATTCATATTTAGTCTCTTTTACCTTTTACAAAATTATTTTGATACTTTCGTTGCAATACATATCAAAGCAGGAATGCCACTATCCAGCCACTATACCTACAATTTTGTTTCAGTTTGACATCTGTGAATGGGCCCTTATTACTTCGACGAAAGTCCTATTCCACCCGCAGTCTCCGAACAGTCTCTATAATTAGATTACACCTTATGCAATATTCTCATTTATCTCCAAGCACATACTTTAGCTTGGCCTTCACTGATACAACCAGTTAGCGTTTCCCTTCCCGGTTAACAAGGTCCTGCTTTTCCTGCAGAAGTTTCTACTGTCTGGGAAGGCTTTCCATGAATGGTGCAAATAATCCAGATAATTTCGTCGTTGCCGTATATTTCCCATCATGCGTCGGCGAGAGGTCATCAACATCATATTTTTGTTTTGCAAAAGATACGCACGCCAGTAAAGCAAATGAACAATAATCAGCATAGGAACATAACCAGAACATGACATCTTATGTCATATCAGCATAGGCGTAGGAGACGGGGGCAGGGGGGGGGGGGGGGGCAGCCGCCCTCCCGAACATTTTTGATTTTAACATTACGCCTATGGGCGTTGCATGGAAAGAATATATTTCAGAATGCCTCCTGCCCCCCCCCCCCCCCCAAACTTGAACATAGTTCCTACGCCCCTGGTCATATGCTAACAGTATATGCCTACTACATATCAAGCATTTACATGCCGCATCATCGCCTATTTCAACTATTTGTCACCTATTTCATTTGCCACCCAGTCACTTCTATCTAATAAAACATACACATATGTCCACACAAATGACGCAAACGAATATCAACCAAACCAAACGAAACGAATGACCGATATCGATGATAAGTCGCCGATATTCAGACGTTGGAACCGTGAGTGACAAATACATCAGCAGCTCTTACGAAGCATAAATACACGTGGAAACATCGAGCCGATTGCTACATAACAATACAAGCACATGATGCGTGCCAGCACAAATACAAGCTCAAACATCTCGTCTCCAACAATGCGCTCACGACAAGTAAAATAAGTTTGAGAAATCACCGCATATGTCAATCTTTTTCATACAGCATACCTCACCACTATCTGCAGCACGCAATCTGGTAGTGCGCAAAGACAAACTACATGTCATATACTGCGTTTTGGAGTTTTTGGGCGCCTCAACTGCTCGGGTTATTGGCGATAGAATGTGCGTCTTGTAAATGATACAATGCTGGTGGCGGTGGCCACCATGGCCATCACCACGCTGTCGCTCCTTATGTGCTGGACCGGGGCGCCGCGGCCTGATGACGGCCGGACACCGATGGCGGAACGCGCGATCCCATAAGCACGGTACCAGCATTCGGGCCAACTTGTTATGGCGCGCGCTCGCGCGGCTCTGGCCGCCGCACGGTGGGCCATCTTGGTATTATCTTGTATCTTGGCATTGGCTTGGTGAGCCTCTTGAGCAGATGGTCGGTCTTGGCATCGGGCTGCTTATTGAACACAACGTCCAGCGTCTTGGCAGCGCGCGCCGCGGTCGCACCGCGTGGGAGAGCGGCACGCCGTGCCACCGCTCAGCCAGCGTGCTCAGCACGTGGTCGCCGTCTCCGTTAAGGAAGAGTCTGTCCGCTCCACGATGTCAGTCACCGTGGCCAGCACGCGCTCGGTGGCGGTTGCCTTCTCGCGGCTGACGCGCAACTGCCGCACCAGCAGCAGTGGCAGGGCGGCGCGCGCCGCCTCCAGCCCGGTCACGTCGGCCGCCACTGCCGCCAGCTGCCGCTCAGCCTGGTTCTCTGGCGACACCGCACCTCTGTTGAGCTGGGTCAGCAGCGGTTGCACCAGAGCCGTCACCACGGCTGTGGGGTGCCGGTCGTCGGTGGCCCCGATACAGGTCAGCGCCGCCGCCCGGACCGCGGCGTCCTCCGTCGTGTCCAGACCGGCCAGGTGCTCCGCCAATGGTGCCGCCTTCGCCTCGCCCAACAGCCAGGGGCAGGAGCTGAGCACGGAGAGCGCAGCCGTCTGCAGAGACCGGTCTCCGCCGGCCACCTCGGCCAGCAGCACGGCAGCCAGCCGCGACCGCAGCGGCTCCACAGCGGGCGACTCGTCCGCGCCGCCGTCCGCCAGCAGCCGGCCCAGCGCGCTCAGCGTCTCCAGCTGCTCGGCGGCCGAGTCTCCGCGCCGGCCTCCAGCTGGCCAAGCAGGGCCGGCACCACCTCACCCAGCACCAGCTCTCGGCCGCCGGCGCAGAGCACCACCAGCAGCGGCGCCGCGCCGGCCATCAGCCGGTCGACGCCTCGCAGCGCCGCGTGGTGCAGACACGGCCAGCAGGGGGCGTGCCCACTGATCGGCTTGCGCCGGCACAGCCACCACCAGCTGTAGCGCGCACGCCTGCACCTCCGGCTCTCGCGCCGCCAGACACTCCCGGGCCAGCGCCAGCCGCAGCGGCGCCAGGTACAGCGCCAGTGTAGACGCCGCAGCAGCGTTGTAGCGGCGCCAGCGCGTCCAGCTTGGCCTGAGTCAGGTCCGAGATGAGCTTCTCCAGCGCCAGCGGCTGGCAGAACTCTGCGAACTGTCCGGTGCCGGCCAGACAGTCGTGCAGCGCGTCGGCCAGCATCTGTCGCGTCACGCCGTGCGAGCTGTCCGGCGGCGGCGTGAAGTTCACCGGGAAGTAGCAGGCCAGCAGCTCGAACAGGTCCTCGGCCAGCGAACGAACATGTCCTCGGCAGGGTGGCGAGGCAGTTTGGCAGGTGGGGGCCTCACACTGCTGACTGGGCATACATGCCCATGCGCTTGGCGTTGCGCTCACTCACCCGGCACTCCGTAAGGCTGCCTTGCAGCCACTTTAGGCGAATGTGCGTCCGTGTGACGGCGTACTTTCACACCACCCGAGAGTCGATGCGGGAGTTCTTGCGCTCCAGGTCCTCCCTGAGCCGCCTGATGACCCCGGGAGTGCGGTCGATGTCGGCGCCGTGCATGGCGCCGAACACCACCTCAAACTCCTCCACCTGCTCCAGCCACTGCGGTGACGGCTCAGCCGCTCGATCCACCCAGAGCTCTTCGGCCAGCCTGGCCGGGAGCACACTGGCCGGACACAGTGCCGAGGCTGCTGGCCACGGAGCAGCGCCTGTACGCCAGGAAGCCAGCGACGTACGCCAGAGCTTCCCGGCCGAACTCCAGACTGGCCGCCACGGGGTGACCAGATGGCGGTCCTTGGTGGGTCTGCGCATCTTGCAGGAGCTGGCTGGACTGCAAGTCGTCGTCCGGAGCGTCCGGAGCATCTGTAACCGCCCCATCGTCCCTGTGCTCCTTCAGGACGCTGGCGCTCAGGTACACGGGATTCTTCTCCATGGCGACAGAGGCGCCGGAGGCCGAAGGCTGGCTTCTTGAGCCGGCTGCCACTACCGGTGACGCGCCCATCAGCAGCAGCCGGATGCGCGTCTTCACCTCCACCGGCGTCGGGTTGGTGTTGGTCCCGGACATGCACCAGATCTGCGAAAACAATGCATACAAATCACAAATATTGTGTTAAGCATGCAAATATTAGTACTCAGCAGTACCGTCTGTATACAGCACAGGCATACGGTGGAAGGACTGACTGAACGCGAACATGTTCAGTGCTAGCACAAATAACTCAATTAGTGCATCACGATAGTGTGCAAATCATTAAAGGAAATAGTTCACCTTGGAAATTTTTTACCCAACACGATTTGATTATATTTTGTAATACAATTTATTTTTATATTGTCAAAAATGGCCTTATATCGCGCCGATTCAGGACAGAAGGCCGTACATTTTTATTGTTTATCAAAATTATATGCATACTCTCTGAGTCAGAGTCCTGACGTCACGCGAATGTAAAAAATGGTTCAGCCAATCAGATTCGAAAGTAGTCGTGTAAAGATAGCTTCGCGTTGGAGATGTGCCAACCGGCGGCCGGCGATTCGCTTGCTAACACCAGCTGCAAGCGGATTGGCTGATGGTATAGCCTCTGCCCGGGCTAGAACCAGTACAACATTCTTTCGCCAGTACCGCATTCCTTCGCCAAAAACTCAAATATATTCGGCTGGAGAGTCTTTTCAGTCAAGAAAACTTGCAGATAGGGGTTTCCCAACACGGGCTACAAAACTGCTATCTCAGTTTAAAACTAATGTTGAAGGTGAACTATTTCCTTTAAAGTCCGAAATCAACGTTTTGAATAAAAAAACATGACTTGCCAACTATCACTGTCTGCTGTCCACTGTCGGCTGTCACTGTCCAATTGTTGGATGTTTAAAATGCCAGACTTCTACTATATGTGGTGCAGAAGATGCTGACACTTAAGGTGGCCGTCCACTGCGCACACACGCCTAACGACCTAACGGCCGAATTTCAGGACGCGCCAACTAGGCGCCGACTACGCGCCGACTACGCGCGTAGTGCCGGCCTAACGACCGAATTATGCGCCGAATGTGAGACGCCATGATTGACCAAAAGTGCATTAAAATGCACAAGTTTTAGGTATTACTGAAGTTAAAAAACGTTTTAGGTGAATTATGTATGCGTACCACGGAAATGTTAGTAATATATAACACTAAAGCACGTGCAATAAGGCGAATACAAATTATAAATGCCTCAAAGCTTTTAAGTTCTTGAGCCGGCACCAAGGTCACGTAAATAAGCAGAAATATAAACAAATCATTCAACGTTCTGTAAATTGGAGAATTAGGAGAAATAGGCGTGTACATTTGTGTTGCTGTGGCCACATGTTTTGAATAATTTCAGCAAAAAGAAAGTAGCGTTCTACTACGGAGAAGACAGCTTCCGAAGATTATCGCCATAAATAACCTTGTTGTTCACTACAATACAAAGTTTGAAGCCCTGGAAGCACCAATGCTATGGTAGGGTTGTGAGTTGTGACATTTACCTACTTCACAGCGCGAAATGATGTACTTCTCGTAAAATTTGCGCTGAGATCTTTCGGGTGCAGCGTGCAGGTAAGCTTTCTTCACGCCTAACGACCGAAAAGTTCAGCATTTCCAACTTCTGCGCGCCTATTCAGCGCCGAATGACGCGCCGACAACGCGCCGAAAAAGTCAGCTGAACACGCCTAATCGCGCATTCGGTCGTTAGGCGACAAGTTTTTTTCCGTTTATCCCACCGAAGGGCTAATTTATTCACACACAAAATCAAACATCAATACAAACAGCACTGCACATTGTCGCACTCATTTGTTCTCCGCCATAAACACTTGTATTATCATTTTTACATAAACACTTAAAAACAAACATTCAATCATCCATACAACATCGAAATCCTCATCGGTGCCTATCAGCCCGATTGGGCCCATTAGCCCGAAGGGCCCATCGGTGGCCCCGCCCGCGCCGCCTCGCGTTTTTCAGCGGCTCCCGTTCGCGAAGTGGCGCCCCCTCGCCACCGGTCGGGCGTGCGAGCCGTCGGCCAGCGTGGCCGGCGCCCCGCACGCCCGGCCGGTCGACCGGCCCTGCAGCACATGCTGAGGTCCGGTCCCGAGTTAGGCGACAAGTCAGCGCGCTTCCCATAGGCCCCCATGTTAAATTCAGCCGTTAGGCGATTAGGCGAGTGCAGTGGACGGCGACCTTTAAAGGGACTATCCCACCTTAACATTATATTTGAGTTGAAATAGCCATTTTGATGGTTTGGCATTGAAATTAAGTATGGTAGCAGTTAACAAACCACAATGATCTAATCAAAAAGATATTCGAGTTAGATTTTGACATCTGTAAAAAATAAGGCCCATGTGTATTTGAATAGAGCCTCTAAACCGACAGCGTCGCCTCTCTTTACCCAACTGTTAATGATAGTCGACTTGTTTTAGGGTGCACCTTGGGGATATTTGTTATGTTTCAATGGTTTGGTAATTGGTTTGTTTTGTATTCAAAGCGCCAGAATTGCCTCGAAATAATTGGGCCCATACTTTGGCGGCGTAAAGGATTTCTGTGTAGCTCTCTAGAGCTCAATATGACGTCATCAACCAAAATATTAAAACTTAACTTTTTTATGAAATTGAGCACTGTTTGCGAGAAACTAATGTCATAATCGTGTTCGGCAGCAATTACTTCATATTTTACACCACAAGCAGCGTACATTTGACAACTTTTGGGAAGGTAGGACAGTCCCTTTAAAGGAAATAGTTCACCTTCAACATTAGTTTTAAACTGAGATAGCAGTTTTGTAGCCCGTGTTGGGAAACCCCTATCTGCGAGTTTTCTTGACTGCAAAGACTCTCCAGCCGAATATATTTGAGTTTTTGGCGAAGGAATGCGGTGCTGGCGAAAGAATGTTGTACTGGTTCTACCCCGGGCAGAGGCTATACCATCAGCCAATCAGCTTGCAGCTGGTGCTAGCAAGCGAATCGCCGGTCGCCGATTGTCACATCTACACTGCGAGTCTATCTTTACGCGACTACTTTCGAATCTGATTGGCTGAACCATTTTTTACATTCGCGTGACGTCAGGACTCTGACTCAGAGAGAGTATGCATATAGTTTTGATAAACAATACAAATTTACGGCCTTCTGTCCTGAATCGGCGCGATATAAGGCCATTTTTGACAATATAAAAAGAAATTGTATCAACAAATATCATCAAATCGTGTTGGGTAAAATGTTTCCAAGGTGAACTATTTCCTTTAAAGGGAATGTTTCACCTTTATATTAGTTTTAAATTGAGATAGCCATTATCTTGGGCTGTTATTGAAATGTTTAAATTACTCAGGTCATTTTCCACAAAACGTAACCGTTTGTAAGCAATTGAATTTACCATTTGCAAAATGACTCCAGGCTGGTGCAAACGCTGATTGGCTGACAGCCACTTTTTAAGCCA
>JAXIVJ010007870.1:0-35000 GCA_036785665.1 Chirona hameri
GTGCCAAGGTGCCATGAAGGAAATTTAACAAAGGCGTTTTCCGCCGGACACTTGTTTTGGCGAACTGAAGACGAACGTAAGCAACAATATTCAAGTGAGTTATTTATTTACATGTATTTTTTTCATTTTTGAACTATTGTCCTGAGGTACAATTTGAAGACACCTTAGCGTTTACATTTCTCAAGAGTTTCGATTGTCTTTTTTTTCGTTTGTTCTTAGCATTATAGTAGCCGAGATATTCGGGAGTTTCTTGAGCAAAGTCCTAAACTCGGAAAAGTTGACCTTCGATGACCTCTGGTGACCTCAATATTGACCTGAGCCCAAAAATTGCCGAATCGACTATGCATGGTCTTGTCAAGGGCTTTCGAACGGTTTGTCCTCGTCTTTCTAGCCCTTTTAGTTTTCGAGCTAGTAGGGGTTAATTTTGACCCACTACCAGGGCGAAGTTGTCTGAGAGGCCCACCCGGGCGCAGGTTAAAACTTCCCAACATATTTCCGATGTCACAAATATCATATAAAAAACATCTGCAATAAAACAAAACATTCCAGTCCAGTCTTCATCAGACAAGTACCTAGCGACGGAGGCGGGTAGGCGGCGCCTCCTATACAGTATCGCACAAACTTTACAACTCTTTACCTCTGGAACTCCGGAACTCGACTCTCGCGTCTTTTAGGCATGCACTGTGTAATCATTTAGCTGGGACTGGATGGATATGTACGTACGTACGTGTGTGTGTGCGTGTTGTGTGTATGGATGTATGCTTTTTATATTTTGCAGCATGAATGCTGCTTACGAGTGCCTTTTTTAACATGTCACAACCCTTTTAACGTTATCGACTCGACACTCGGAATAGCCATTTTATGTTGGAGAGTGTTTTAAATGTCAATACATACATACATACATACATACATACATAGCGAGGGGGAGGTAGTAATGCTAAAGAAAAAACCGATTTAAGGATTTATAGAGATTGTCGATTAACATGTCAATGATAAAAGTGAGCGCCCTAGACACTTAACGTGATGTGTTATCATCGTTTCCAGCATTGACACTTCTTTTTTTTGTGGGTAATTATTGTATTCAATAATTAAAACGGCATCGATTATGCTTGTGAAACATTTGTATTGTGGTCGGTATTAACCCTCATGTGGTTTTGCCAGATTTAAGAAGATGATGTGCAAGCACGTCTTAAAATGATGGCAAAAACAAACTATTTCTATACACTAGTCATTCGCATTATTTTATTTTCATAAATGCTTTGGCGAGTTTCATTCCAATTTTCAGCAAAGCCGTTTGATTTATTATGAACACTTAATTTGCGCTCATATCGTTTCATCCACCCGTGAGGATACATACCAAAACGAAATTAATTGACATTAGTAGCTTCAAACGATCGTCCACCCGTCATACTTTCAAATGTATTACGAAGAAGACTTTATTAACGTTTGACGGCGAGGCAAAGACAAAGTGCAAGTGAATACAATACTGCTCTATGGTGATCGCCGGGCAAAAACCCGGTCGGCTACCCACCACTCGGGCTATCCCACAAAATGCAAGGTCTTGCGGAGCGCCTAAAAGTCAAGGGCGGGATCCAGGATTTTTTAGGAGGGGTGGCCGCAGGCCAATTTAGGGGCGCCTTCAAAAAATCCATGGGCGCCTTGATAGCAATGTACGTTAAGCCACAGCTGGAGCGAACGGGAGATATTAAAATAAGCAGCACACATGAAACATAGTACGTATTTTCGCTGTATGTGAATGCCTTAATCCATCGCCGGGCGCCTGGCGTCGCCCGGCGACGGACAGCCCGTGGGGCGCCCTTCTGGCGGGGGAGGGGGCGACCGCTGCGGCCACCCCCTGGATCCGCCCCTGCTAAAAGTATAGTTTGTTTTTATTTGAATACGTTCGTTCATTTACTGTCACACATATACAATTGATTAACCTATAATGCAGTATTACGGCGCTCGCTCGCTCTCCTTTCGTGGTGTAGTGGGAAACAAATCTGAATATGAGCGGCCCAACCCGGCCCGGCCGGCCCGTGGCGACGCTTTTGAGTAGGTAATATCTCTGCAACCGCACGTCTGATTGACAAGCGGGCTTCTTTGCTGAGATCCAACCTACCCTGTTTGAGACCAGTGCCGACTCACGTGTGTGACTACCACTGCACGTGGCGCGTGCCGCGTGAGGGATGTTGAAAAGTGTTTTCTCGCAAAAACTCCGCAACGGCTGGGCAGATTGTGTGCAAATTTGGTATGTGGTTAGGGCCCCTCAGCCGCCACTTTCACACAAGTCAGGGATGGGGTGCCTCTGCACGTGCGCACGGTGCACACCTCTATTTTTACATCTCTGGAACGACTGAGCCGACTGTGTTCGAATTCGGTGTGTGGTTAGGGACCTCTCAGCCGCCTCTTTCCACAAGTTAGGGGTGGGGTGCCTGTGCACATGCGCACGTTCGCACCATTTTTGTATCTCAGAAACTACTTGCCCCGATCGAGTTGAAATTCCCCATAGATTTCCTTCGCGCTCGCTCGTTCATCGCCAACTACGGCGCATACTGGTATAGTGCGTTTATGGTAAACATTGGAATAGCTAATACAGTTTCTTTGGAACACCTTCCAAAGCTAAGGTGGTTGCGCCTCCCCGCCTTCCCCAATGATATGGAAGTTAAAGTAAAAGTTGTGCATTGAACCCATTGCACAATTACCAGTATGGAATAAAACAAGGTTTGAATGAAAAAAAGACCCAGTTTCTTGACAGCTTATGTCATGGCAAAATATATTTTGCGACTTTCTGAAAGCAAAAGTGGAATCCTAACGGCTGGGAAGGCTTAAATCTGATACTTGGTAAAATGCCTAATGTTAAATCGTTTAAATAGTAACAGCTGACGTTCAGCGAAATCGTGGCCGTAAACAATATTTTAGTTATTTATTCTATGCATTTTTAAACTTGCTCTTGATTGTGGGTGCCGAAGGACTATTGTGGGTGCCCATTTCAACTTTGTGGGTGCTCAGGCACCCACACAGAGATAAGAAACCACACCCCTGGAAGCGCCTTGAAATTCCGGGTGTGCTCGGAAAGCATGTGTCTCATCAAGCATCAACTCATCAGGTAGTATCTTCCAGGTTCCAATATACGCGAATAAACCAAAAGTTGGGGGTCATGGATATTCTAGAGGCGATTCTTTTCATGCAATGCCCATAGGCTCAAGGTAAAAATCCAAAAAATGAGCGTATGTGTTTGTGTGTGTGTGTGTGTGTGTGTGGGGGGGGGGGGGGGGGGGGGGGGGGGCGGGGCGACATATCCCTATCCTCGCTGCTTAGTATAAGCCCACAGACTTGAACAACTGGATATTTTTGCATTTCACACCGGAAAGGGATGACGATATACCTAATCTATCAATACCTGCAGAATATGATCACAAGCAGGGTTCACCTCCTGCTGCACCTAGGCAAACGTGTCCTGCTGCGGCTGCATATGTCCTCAGTATGACGTCCTCGGTCTGACGTCCTCGGTATGACGTCCTCGGTATGACGTCCTCGGTATGACGTCCTCGGTATGATGTCCTCGGTATGACGTCCTCGGTATGACGTCATCGGTATGACGTATCGGTATGACGTCCTCAGTATGACGTCCTCGGTATGACGTCCTCGGTATGATGCCCTCGGTATGACGTCCTCGGTATGACGTCCTCGGTATGACGTCCTCGGTATGACGTCCTCGGTATGACGTCCTCGGTATGATGTCCTCGGTATGACGTCCTCGGTATGGCGTCCTCAGTATGACGTCCTCAGTATGGCGTCCTCAGTATGACGTCCTCGGTATGACGTCCTCGGTATGATGCCCTCGGTATGACGTCCTCAGTATGACGTCCTCGGTATGGCGTCCTCAGTATGACGTCCTCGGTATGACGTCCTCGGTATGATGTCCTCGGTATGACGTCCTCGGTATGGCGTCATCAGTATGACGTCATCGGTATGACGTCATCGGTATGACGTCCTCGGTATGATGTCCTCGGTATGACGTCCTCGGTATGACGTCCTCGGTATGACGTCCTCGGTATGATGCCCTCGGTATGACGTCCTCGGTATGACGTCCTCGGTATGACGTCCTCGGTATGACGTCCTCGGTATGATGTCCTCGGTATGACGTCCTCGCTATGACGGGACATTCCCAATGCCTGACGCGCCAAACTCAGTTTTAATTGGCATTGCAAGCACATCACTATCAAATGGGAAGCTCCGACATCGTCCTCATACCATAAACTTAGAAGCTTCTAATCTAACAAACTAGATTCGACCCTCATATTAAAGATCTGGGCCTGAAGCCCAATGAACAGTTTCGCAGTTCAAAGCTGTGGATTTGGAACTTATGACCAGTAGCTCAGGGGCGGATCCAGAGGGGGGGGGGGGGGGGGCAAAGGGCCATAGCCTCCCCCAAAGGTCCTAATACTATGTTTTGGCCCCCCAAACGGTCGGACGTACAGTCGTAAAAATTGCCTTTTCAGCAGTCAAAATCCAGCTATCCACAAAATGAGGATAGCTGGAGCTGGATAGCACACAATGAAAATGAGTTCATTAACCCTATTCGTGGCAGGGAGGGCGGATTCCGCCCCCGCCTCATGTTTTTCGCAGATATCTCCCGAGCGGCTGAGAGCATACCCATGACATTTTGGGACTTTTCCTAGAATTGAATTCCACATATGGAGTCAAAATATTGAGTTCCTAATCTTAAAGGAAATAGTTCACCTTCAACATTAGTTTTAAACTGAGATAGCAGTTTTGTAGCCCGTGTTGGGAAACCCCTATCTGCCAGTTTTCTTGACTGAAAAGACTCTCCAGCCGAATATATTTGAGTTTTTGGCGAAGGAATGCAGTGCTGGCGAAAGAATGTTGTACTGGTTCTAGCCCGGGCAGAGGCTATACCATGAGCCAATCAGCTTGCAGCTGGTGCTAGCAAGCGAATCGCCGGCCGCCGGTTGGCAAATCTCCAATGCGAGTCTATCTTTACGCGACTACTTTCGAATCTGATTGGCTGAACCATTTTTTACATTCGCGTGACGTCAGGACTCTGACTCAGAGAGTATGCATATAGTTTTGATAAACAATACAAATTTATGGCCTTCTGTCCTGAATCGGCGCGATATAAGGCCATTTTTTTTACTATATACAAATAAATTGTATTAAAAAATATAATAAAATCGTGTTGGGTACAAATTTTCCAAGGTGAACTATTTCCTTTAACAGAGGCGGTTCCAGGGCCCGTTTTTTGTTGTTGTGATATTTGGCGATAATACGGAGATGCGAACTTTACGGCTTCTTCCTAACTGCCTGAAGTATAAAGGAGTTACATAGGTTTACGTTGATTGAAACAAGTGAAAATTGGTTGATTTTATTGAACTATAATAAATATTGCACGGCAGAGGTGGTTTCAGGGCAGAGGCGGTCATAGCGCACCATTCCATTTATCGAAACAAGACAAGAAAAAAGACGGTTTTATAAGGCATTTATTTTACCCCAAAATTTAGTGACCTGAAAACGCATATGATTTTTGAATTTTCAAAAGTCACTGTTCTATATCAATCCCCAATTCAATCTCTATCGATCCCGATTAGTTGCGTTAAAATCGGTTAATAAACATGACAGCTGTGTTGGATCACAAATACCTCTAAAATTGGTAGTTTTTGCCCCCTGTTGCCCCCCCACCATCAAAAATTCCGGATTTGTTTTTATTTTTTTAGAAATGTAGATCGTGTTGAGGGGAATCAAACGCCGTTTGATTTGTGAAAATCGGACGGGTAGATCTAGGGGTAGGTTTGCCCCCCCCCCAAACGGCCGGCTGGATCCGCCCTTGATGACGAAAATCTTACGTTGGCGGGTATGAGGTCATTAAGTTATGGCGCCGTTAGACACGCCGATCCATTCTATTCGAATGCCAAACTGCTTCCAACAAATAACAATGCCAGTACCCTGCCATTTAAATTGTGTTGAGTTTCCGTTTCGGACAACATTGTCACTTTGCTGATTTGTTTCGGAAACAAATCCCTGCTGGTTTATGTTTTGACAGTCCACCTCCGCCACAATGTCTTGCTTGCGAAACAATTTACATGTTGCAACAATTAACAATAAACAAATCAAACGCAATGAAACAGGTCGATCAGCTGATTTTCAGGGTTCATTCATTTGCAAAAATAGTTCGACACAGAATGCGAAACATTGTTTCCATTTCGCCAATAGACGCCAAATTTCGATACTTACCAGATGCGAGTCTCCGGTGGGTGCCATGAGAGCCATGGTGAGCGAGTCGCACACACTACAGTCCACCTCAGCGCACACAGTAAACTGCACCCCTGCCCACAACCCGCTCCCGCCGCCCGCCGCCATTGGCCGGCCGCGGCGCACAGCTGAGCGTTGATTGGTCGAGCTGCTGCAGTCAGCGGGGCCGTGCTCCGCTATACGGCCTCTGATTGGTCGGTGGGCGGGGCGACGAGACAGCGGGGTGCCGGGTGCGACAATGGCCGTCAGCGTGACACGCTGCTACCAGGTAGGTGTGACTGACACTACGAGAGACTGCCTCTGTACTGGCCCTCCCTTGCCATGGAGGCCGACTGCAATCAGGGATCCCCTTTCCACAGGGATCTGGACTTTCAGGGTCAGGGGCGGATCCAGCCGCTCCTTTTTTGGGGGGTGGGGGAGGGGGGAAAGTTTGGCCTCGTTGCAGACTCATAATAAAAAACAACAACATAGTTTGAAGAACAGCATGACGTCGAGATGCGATGCGGATGATGATGCGGCACTTCACCCGGCACCGAAAGTCAAGCTACTCGGTGTCGTTTTAGACAAAAACCTTACGTTTGAAGACCACGTATCTGCAGTTATTCGTCGTTGCTATGCGACTTTGGGTGGTCTCCAAAATGTCACGTCGCCTACCTGAGGAAGTAAAAAACTACTCCTTGAATGTCTCGTTTTTCCACACATTTTGTATTGTGCCACAGTTTGGGCCGGATGCAACTTAACGCAACGTAAAATAATTCAAAAAAGTTATTAATCATAGTGCCGGAATAGTAAAAGGTTTGCGTCGTTCCGAGCATATAACACCACATTTAAAAGATCTGCAATGACCCACCCTGTACCAGCTCGTCATGGAGAGAGATGTCGCCATGTTACACCGCACAATTCACAGCACACACGCACCTGATTCCCTCCGTGATCAGATCGTATACAGATCAGAAGTATCGGAGAGAGAAACACGTGCTTCGATAGTGGGCTCACTTCAGCTGCCTCGCGTTCGAACGGAGCATGGTAGGCGGTCTTACCCAATACCCATATAGAGCTGCAACAACATGGAACAGGACCAATGTGGCCGTTCGGGAGGCTCAGACCTGGTCTCTGTGCAGGAAGGGGCTTCGCTTGTGGATGAGTGAGGGTGAGCGATAGGTTTTTATGACGTAATTACTTTTATCCTTGCAATGTTTTTGGTCTTATATGTATGTCATGTGTGTAACTGTATATTTCAATGTATATGGACTCATGATCCGCAAAGCCGCAAATGCGGAGATCATACGAAATAAATGATGATGATGAGAGCTGATGACTGACAAGCACCTGTTTTGGAGGCGGCCGTGGCCCGTGTCATAACTGTACAACACAAACGGTATGATGTGCAAAAGTAACGCCTAAGCATATATAAAATACTTTAACGACCTGAAATATGCTGACGCAAGTTCTAAAGATGATATTAAACGAACATAGAAATTAAAGTGTTATTTCTTAATTCTTTACCCAAAGGTAGAAATGAGCCTGCTTCAAACGAGGACGTTTGGCGTCAACGTTATCCTTTTGTCACAGCTCTCCGTGCACCGACGAGCGGCAGATGCGCGGAACGCTGGCCTGTTGTTTACCGGGTCAGGGTTGTAACCTAATTTCACATATGTTACATAGGAATAGGATCATAAGACGACCAAATGAACCGTGTGAACAAATCTGGATAACCATAACGTGTTATAACATGCCACCTCCAGAAAATACGGTTATACATTTAGCGTTCGTATGATCTTTTTTTTTTAAATAAAAGAATTGACGACCCACTTGGTCGCCAACTCTTATGGAGCGCCAGCGAACACATTGCTCATATTAGCGCCCAGGGGCCAAAGCTCTACCGGGGTTCGAAACGCGGGCTCCCCACGTGAGAGCCAGACGTTTTAACCACTCGGCTATTACGCCCCCTTAGCATTCGTACGATAATTGAAAGTGCTTAGTCACTAAATTATCAAAATACGACAGACTTGTAACACATACATGGAGCTACGCTACCATCACGAATATAAGCCTCTCCGCGATCTGGATGTCACTTACTGCCACGTCGTCACCAAGAGTTGTAAGTAATTCAGATGCTCGAAGGTGAAAACGATGGTCATTAGAACGTTAGCCCTTTAACAAAACTGAATATCTCACTGGACATATAAGCTAGGAATATCTTTATGAAAATACGAAATACAACCAGAGCTAAAACGTTATCTTCAGCGATAGTATATATGAATGTATTTGTGTAAAATATTCAACGAAACATTTGGCATGAAACTCTTCGTACCACAACTGGTCTCACTGTCCCGGCTCGATGTGCTAAACATGGTTGAATGTGAATGCGTTTGAGGTTCCAATTTCACTCTTTCCATATGTTTGGTGACGGTAGGCGTTAATCGGTAAAGTGCACAAGCAAGATGCATGCTGATCCAGTGGCAGCTGGCAAGGATGTGATAGGATCGTCTCAAGCAAAATGTGGACAAACGAGAAAGTGCACATTTCCAGCTTGAATAACATCAATTTATGACATCCGTGCATGCTGGTAGGGTGCATACCCAGGACGACTTGGGATAAGAGCCGAGAGGACGAAGTAGGTTGAAGGGCGCGGGTCACAAAATATCAGAGCAGACTGCAGCTGCTCTGTGCCACGGCCGGCGGTCATGCACGTGTCCGCATGCTGTGGAGAACCACAACATTACGAATGAGGGTATCCCACATTCATCTTTGGGGACGGCTCGTCATCGGCCGTTTGATTATCCTACTGACAATGGTAAGACAAAACATTCTTGCGGAATTGTAGGCTGTTATGATTGTGTACGCCACAACGTGCTCGTACTGAAAGGAAATCGCTATATATGGAAATGATGGGAGGACAAGGCAGTGTCAGATAGCAATACAGGCCATAAGAGATGCAGTAAATCCATACCTGCGTACTGGCATTTGATGAAATATATAACGACAGTGACAACAGTGATGTAGCAATGGTGCGTAGGCTCGCAATCCGAATACATTGCCAGCATCGGGATATGTAAGCCTGCAGCGAGTAGAGTAAATGCCAGCGTTGATAACAGCGAAACGTGACCAATTGCAACTCGGTACACTACATCTCTTGAATGGTGCTGCACGTAGTTTGGACCATATTTGTCAAGATTTCTTGGATCTCTACTGACCATGTACCGACAACAGTTGGACGGATACATCATCAGTCAGGGATTGTCACAAGGCAACGCAAATATTTACATCTTTCCGAAGCATAGCGTAACATACCTATTACAGTCGATCAGCTTTACTTCGCTATTAAAGGGATTATACGGGTTTTCCCCAGAATAATCGAGTTACATAGTAAAACGTACTTATAAAGGTGGTAGAAGTCCCACGGTAGCCACATTTGTCTGGGAATGACCTCTTCTGCACGTAAGGACATTCCAAAGTGCGCGGTGATGCCACCGCGTATTTTCTGCAGGACCGGCTGAGGCAGAGCCAGTCATCTCTTTTATGCTAATAAAAACACCTCACGTATGGCATATTTCCGGTAAAATAAGCAATATTTGAAAGAAAATAAACTTGTTTTGTTCCAACGACAGCAGCAGTTACCTAGTTTTCCCATAAAATTCTATATTTTTCATGAATTTTCATGCCAAAAAGTTAATACGCCACCACCAAATTCTCAACGCTAAAGGCCAGAGAAAAGAAACCCACAAAAACACAAAACCTCGACGAACAGTGTGTAGTAATGTGGCGAGCGTGTCGGTGCGCTCGTTAGCGCACGCGTCGGGGGTCATTGCGTTTATGGAGTCATAAACGCAATGACGTGAGAGCAGCCCTGCTCTCACGTTTATGGCAGTCGTGGCAGTCCGGCTGCCATGCTGGGTCGGGGACCGGGTCCGGAGTGACATCTGGCTGGGGCGGCGACACTGCACGGTTGTGTATTCTGGTGACGGACTCTGCATTACTTGTTACATTGCTACAACTAATACAAAGTCCGGCAGTTTTGAATTGCATAATAATTTTTTAATCCAGTGTAGGACTTGCAGATAATTAAAAACTCTCAAATTGATCTTAGGATAAAAGTGGTGGACAGTAGTGCCGATCAAGTACTCGTCATCTGATACTAGTCTCGAAAAACGCCCAAGTTTTAACGCTGATAATTTCTGAAATAATGGACTAAATGAGCATTGAGGTCCCTGTTATATGTCTTAAACGTGCTTAAAGCTCATACAACTGCAAAAGAGTGCATTTACTTTCAGGACGGAAACCCGTATAATCCCTTTAATTAGGCAAAAATTATATGCGCAAAATTCGCCTATTGTAATGCCAATCGAAAAGAAAATGAACTAGTAATAAATGAGATAAGTGATAAATGAGAACTGCTTTTTTCCCTATTCCTTATTTATTCCTTTACAATTAGGAAATGTGTTATTTTTTGCCCATTTCAGCCGTTATAGTTGAGCCATAGCGTTGATATAGGCCCCTTGGATCAGTCCTTTCGATGTTGAGTCCTACTCATCTTTCTATACTTGATATGCAGCGTGAGGATGCGGGATCTGTCAGAGAAGCGTGAAGTGGAAAATATAATACAAACAGATTGCATTTCTTCAAGGGTGTCGCCACCTTCCGAAAGTTTGGGGGGGGGGGGGGGCGGAAGCATTCTGAAGTCGATTCTTTCCATGCATCGTCCATAGGCGTAATGTTAAAATCCAAAAATGTTGGGGGGGGGGGGGGGGGGGGGGGGGGCGCGTCCCCCCGTATAGACGAATTTCTTAATTATAGCTATGGACGTTTCACACCCAGGGCCCATTTTCATTATCAAAGCTAGTTAACCCTATTAGTGTCGGTGACCCAAAATGCGACCCCTTAACCCGCCATTGACTGGGGTGGGGGAGGGGGGGGGGGGGGGGCACAGAGGTGCAAAAACCTTTCTGTCTGTCACACACCAAAGGACAACACAAAGAAAGTGTCACACGCAGGCACGTAGCCATAATTTTCTCACGGCGGAGGGGGAGCACGTCAGTGGTAGAAACAATTTTCGCTCCTCATCCATATGTTGTTGACGGGGGTTAAGGTCGGGTCGTCAGAGAATCTCATTTTATCTAGTGTATTTTGTTTTGCTCAGAGGCGGGGAGCCATGGCCCCCGTGCCCCCCCTCCCTGACTACGTCACTGGTCACACGGGGCCTATTTATGTGCACAGATGACTACAGGCACAACTATACAGAACCTAACGATTGTAAACGCCACACATCTCCTGAACAGCGGAACACGAGTAGGAGCACATCACCAAGCATTCGCGTGGCTGACAAAACAAAAAACGTAGCAACTTGAGATAAGCTTAGGTATGAAGCGTCAGCACATAGCTACGAACAATGTCAAAAATACATTGGATGAGAGCCCACGTCCATCAATGCAAAGGTCTACGCTGATTTGAAGCTTTAACCTTCATATATTTTTCATTTTTCATTTCATTTTCATTTCAGATTTCATTATCAGATGAAGGTGTGAGACAAGGCTAAAAATATTCGCTATAAACTTAAACGAATTTCATCAAAAATTAAACAATTTGCTATTAAATATACCCAATCAAACTTAAATATGACAAACCAATATCTCATGAGATAGAAAGCCAGGCTTTTCATATTCCACTAAATTATTACAGCAGGAGGCATTTTGACTTATGCCATTATTGCAAATATTTTTGTTTTTGGCCAAGTAGTGGCCAATGTTGCACCCACATTGATAAACTTAGTACCATGTTCAGAAATAGTTCAAAAAGAAATGGAGAAAAGGGGAAACCAGTATATTTGAGTAATGTTATGACAACATTAGTCCAATGTGCTGCTTACAAAAATGAATGTGATCAGCCAACACAGTGTGACACAACTGGGCAACATATTGGGTGGTTGGTTACGCATCTTATAAAAATGCAAAAATGAGTTTCTGAGCCTATTCAGTCCCTGCCAACGACCTGAATGTTATCACAACAGGCTTTGTCGCCTGTAATCAACACATTTTCACAAACCTCGGATTTCAAGATGTAGTATCCGGCAAGAGTGGACCAAAGCCACGCCTACTTCCAAAAATCTGTGAAAACATTGGCCACCCCTAGTCATGAGAAATATTTACCAAAATGTAATTGACTATAGTGGGATCTGCAGTTCACATGGTATACTACTCAGGCATGTTATCAGTTTCAATGCAGATTGTAACACAGATGCTCCTAACAGGATCCTACCTAAACCTGGATTTCGACCCCCAAAAATGAGTCCCACTAAACAAATCTGGAGAAGTCAAAAGCATTTATAAAAATAACTTTTTGATGTCTATCAGTTCCTTAGGAACTGCTCTTTTCATCCATTCCAAAAAGGCCACAGGTCATGCATAGGGTAGCAATTATATACAGTTCAGTTAATTATTTTTTGGTGGACCAAAGATACCTCAATGGACCTAAGTTACCCCAAACTACAGTATTGTACATCATTCATCAGCAATAACATAAACAGTGTGTTTCTGGGAACAGTGTGAGTGTGGTCCCTAATAGAAGAAGAGGGTATTACTAGTGCAATCATCACACAAGGTGCCATATGTAACTGATGAAAAGTCTCTAAATACAATTATTAAGATGCCATTCTCACCGCAGATATTTCTGTGAATCTTTGGCCGACCCGATCAGACTTAATGGCTATGAGCGAATCTTAAGCCAACAGACTTAATGGCGTAGGCCTGTTCACTACTCGATCAGACTTAATGGCTGGGTTAGATTAGGTTAGTTTAGGCTATGATACCTAAACTAACCTAACCTAATCCCCGCCATTAAGTCCGATCGAGTAGTAAACAAGTCTTCGCCATTAAGTCTGATCGGGTCGGCCTACCGCTCGTAGCCATTAAGTCCCATAGGGTCAGCATAAGATTCGCTTGTAGCCACAAGTCTGATCGGGTCGGCCTAAGATTCGCGGACATCTCTGCAGTGAGAATGGCATCTTGATAATTTTATTTAGACTTTTCATCGGTTACATATGGCAGCTCGTGTGACGCCTGCGCTAGTAATACCCTCTTATATAAGGGACCTCACTAACACCATAAATTTGGGAGGTGAATTACTGAACTATTACCCACAACTGAAGGGTAATGTTGCAATCACCAATCATGTCACAGCCCAAAACATGGTATTTTCCCCCCATTTCCCATTATTTTAGTAGTGTAGATACCAACACAATCAAGGGCGGATCCAGCCGGCCGTTTTTTTTTTGGGGGGGGGGGGGGGGGGGGGGGGCGTTTTTTTTAGACCTTACCTACCCCAAATTTCGAATTTCTTCCCGGATTTGGGCCAATTTATTTTGAAATCACACGATTTCGATTTTTTTAGGCTTTCGACCTTTTGGGATATCGAAAAAGGAGAGATGTCAGCTTGCAGTTTGTATTGTTCCGACATTGCCTTACACTGAGCAAAACTATGTCAATTGTCAGCTGTACCCAGGGGCGTCGCCGATAATTTTTGAGTGGGGGGAAGGGGGGGGGGGGGGGGGGGGGGGGGGGTCGGCTGAAATGACGACAAAAAAATGTACCCCAATTTGTTATGCGTGTATTTAACCCTCGCTAGTGCAGGTGGGGATGCCACCCCATCTGTTTTTCGGAAATAACTCGCGTAAATATGAACCGATTGCGATGAAACTGTCAGTACCCTACTTGTGAACAATTGTACACATATTCTGAAACATTTTAAGTTGTAGGTCACATGACCCGTGACCTTTGACCTGTTTTCCAAGGTCATGTCAGGCGCAAATGGCGTCCCGTAGTATTGCTCCTTGTATCTTGTGCAGTTGCATAGTGTTTGTTGTTCAGTAGCATATGCACAGGTGTTTCCAGGTGACAGTTGTTGTTTCCATTGAGATTGTGACCTCGATTGACCTTTTCAGAGATCAACCGAGGTCACTGACCTCCGATGACCTAATATTACTTTTTTGGCTTCTGGCAGTTTCAAGGGCATTTTGTGACGCTGATTTCAAATATGGGATCCATTTTATATAATTATATGTTCCACTGGCGTCATGCGCCCCACAGGTCAACCAAGGTCACTGACCTCAAATTACCTGACATGACCTGACATGACCTTTTGTGAATTTGGCAGTTTCTAGGACTTTTTGTGACGCTGATCTCAAATTTGGCACCCATTTAGCATAATTATATGCTCATTCGCGATTCTAGCTCTATTAAACTCAATTTATACGCATTTACAATTTTGTTGAATTTTGGGTCATTGACATGACCTAAGAGGTCACTTAATGACCTAGGACCTTAACATCGGATATCAATGGCTTCCTCTCGTGACAAGCAACACGCTCATTTTTGAATCGAAGCTCTAGCCCAATTAGGGGTAAAACGCTAGGGGGTCGCACCAACCCCCTTGCACGGTCACGCACTGATCGGACGCTGCACGGGCGAGGGTTAATCATTTGCAGCATTTTTAATGTGGATTTGCATGTTATATTGGATTTGGATGGATTTGCATGTCAACACTCACCTCTATACTTGTTATTTAGCGCCGCGAAGCGTCGTGTTTTTTTTCGGGTTGCCTGATAAACCCAGAAACATAGGCATTTTTAGCTTCTTAGCCTTGTAGAGGATAAGAAGCTAAAAATGTTATTCATTCAATTCAGCGGTACGACGAAAAGAAGACGATGACGATGGCTTTGTTATGACGATGGCCACTGATGTGACGCCGCGAAGCGGCGTGAACATTTTAATTTTAGGTCGTGGAAAACGCCATTTTAATATTGGAACCAAACCGTGAGTGGAGCCAAGCCTCAGGTAACCCCTTTCCCTGGTTGCACATCTCGGTATGATGAAAAATGTTGAAATGAAGGTAGTTTTTCATATACATTAGCCTCGGATAGTAAATCACGATGACCGGTGGCAGTCTGCGCTCAATAGTACATATGATAATACTAACTGTAGTCTGTATACATATCTATGTACCGAACTTTAACAAACAACTGGTAACGGTGCAAATGGTTTCAAAGTAGCAAGAGGCAAACCGACATTTTCGCGCATAAATGGTCCCTGTGGATCTGGAGGAGCCTGGGGGAGATGGCTTGGGGAGATAGTCCTGGCCTAGTCCCCACTATTAGCTCTTCGGGCCAGCAAGTTGGGCACCGCTGGAACAGCTTCCGGTTGCCGAGGTCTTTGCGTTCGCGTCGCCTTTTTCGGAACTCGGCAGACTAGCTAAACATGTAGCCCGCTTTAAAGTTAATATTGTATGAAGAAAGTTGGCCCTGGGGCCAGCAATTATCGCTAAGGAGAGCCTTTGCAAGACACTTAATGGAATTAATTTGCCAAAATTGTATATGCAATTGCGAAACTTGTATCATGCCGCGAAGCGGCGCGAAATTTTACAGTTTTTGACTGTGGCTAGCTGAATTTTGACTGCTGCAATTTTGGGATGCCCAGTACAGTTCTAAAAACGCAAATATAGCATGTATTATACTTCACGTCTTGGGAGGGGGGGGGGGGGGGGGGGGGGGGGGGGGGGGGCATGGCCCCGTTCGCCCCCCTCCCCTGGACCCGCCCTTGAACACAATAAATCACCAATAGCACAGAAAGTTGTGCGTTTTGACATATTTGTTCTTATATTGTTTATCCTAATAATGTCTGTCTATAACCTTTCATGAATGTGCAATGCTCAGATAGGTAATATGTTAGCAAAATAGGCATTGCACAAAATAGGCACATCCGAAATTAGGATTGTACCCTATTTTTACAAACAGGACATCTATTAAGTTTCAACACTCACCTCTATACTTGGGTTTAGTTCTGTGGTCCCATTCTGGACAACCCAACTACCACCTACTCCAACGTCCACCATCGCCAAACGAAAAACATCACAGCACCTGGCGCCCACACACGGCGCCTGTCACCAGGCACGTAGCCAGGATTTAGTCCAGGGGGGGGGGGGGGGGGGGCGCCTCGAATGGGCCCCTTCCCGAGCGTTGAAAGGGCTCCTTCCCAAGCATTGATATGCCCCCCCCCAAAAAAAACGCATGCAAAGGCACGTTACAAGGCTGGAAAATGCAGTATGGCAGGTATGGCATGGGCCATACCAACGTTTAGGAGCTGGAGTTAGCAAACTGCTACATCAACTTTGGAACCAGCGACACGAATTTGGAATCAGCTATACCAACTTGGAATATTTTTTAAGCTCAAGACCTGGAACTCTTAAACAAATTGCGCCGCGGAGTGGCGCGAAAATTTTGAGTGTTATGCCCTGGGTTGCTTTCTCATCAATGCGTCGCATTGCGCATGGTGCGGATCTCTAAAATTGCTATATTGTGCGTTTAAAAGTGCGGGGCAAAAGTGCTAAAGTGAACTATTTTGCCCAATAATATAGGAAAGTAGCAACATAACACATAAATGCGCCGAGAAACTGGCCGATTTTTTCCTAACCCGCATATAATTGAATTTGTAGTTAAATTGCGCCGCGAAGCGGCTCGAATACTTTGAGTTTTATTCCCTGCACAACTGTATTCTTACTGTTGAAAGGCCCAAGGTCCCTTCAGATCGTCTAGGGGCCCCTCTGACCTTTTCTACGCCCTTCCGACCTGTTCAGGGACTCATCTGGGATCCGCGAAGCGAAAAGACATGATGTGAAGTGGGTGATATATATATATAATACAAAGAGGAAAAAACTACAGGAAAAAATACTACTAGCAAAATACTCTACAGGAAAAAATAAAATCAGATCTTTCGGGTATATTGTAGCACCCTGACGAAAGGTGTTACAATATACCCGAAAGCTCCGCTTTTAATATTTGTATTGTGGAGTAAGTCCTCTTTGTATTTAATATTCATCTGGGATCTCAACGTGCTTTGACCCTTCCGGTCTCACCAGAGACTCCTCTGACCTTCCAAGAAGCCCCTCTAGTGTGTCAAGGGGCCCATTCGACTGTTCAGAGGTCCTTCCGACATGGCCAGGGACTGCACTGGCTGCTTTGTCGCCCTGCCGACATGCTCAGGGGCAGGGGCGGCGGATTGCGGGGCGCAGGGTACCCAAAATCCCCCTCAAATGAAAATCCTGGGGAGGGGAAGGGTCATTTTGCCCCCAGATTGAGCAGGCTAAAATCTGGGGGGGGGGGAAACTACCCTTTGCCCCCCAGGATTTCGACTGGGGGGAATTTTGGGTACCCTGCCCCCGCAATCAGCCGCCCCTGCTCAGGGGCCCCTCCGACCTGCCCAGGGGCCCCTCCAATCTGGCTAGGAACTCATCCGGCATGTTCAAGGGGCCTTCCGACCGGCCCAGGGACCATTTCGGTCTGACTTGCCCAGGAGCCCCTCCGATCGGCCCAGCGACTCTTCTGGTCGGCCTGCGCTGGCTGCTTTGTCGCCCTGCCGACATGCTCAAGGGGCCCTCCGACCTCCCTGGAGCCCCTCCGTGCTGGCCAGGGGCCACTTCGGCATGTTCAGGGGCCCTTCTTACCCGCCCAGGGGTCATTTCGGTCTGGTCAGGGGCCCCTCCGATCTGAGCAGGGTCCCTTTTAACTTTACAGGGGCCCTCTGGTCTCTCCAGGGGCCCTTTAACCTTCTAAGGGGCCCTTCCGACCTAGCAAGGAACTGCGCTGGCTACTTTATCGCTTTGTGACATGCACCGAGGGCCCTCCGACCTGGGGCACCGCCCTCCCCTTGGCTACGTGCCTGCCTGTCACGCTCCAAGCCTGTCACATCAACTCTCACCAACGCTTCCAACGAACTCAATCGCCCAATGGAAGATAACATAGGACTGTCACACGGGTGGCACAAAGTTGGAAGGATTTTGCTACCCCCGAAAACAAAACTATTGGGGCTACTATGGCGGACATATTGGGCTGTGTCGAAATAATTGTGTTCAGAACATGCTCAGTGCTCACAGCGTCCTTTGGACAGGCGCGTAACCACCACTCGGGTCGCTGGGGATCAGTCACCAGTAACATTTTCGGATTTTAACATTACGCCTATTACGCCATGGGCGTAATCGGCATATTTTAACATTACGCCATGGGCGTTGCATGGAAAGAATCGACTTCAAAGTGCCTCTGTCCCCACCTACATTCGGAAGGTGGTTACGCCTATGCCTTTGGAACAATCAGCGACTGCTTTTGTGGCAGAATTTCACGCGTGTCAAATTTGGCATGGAATCATTGAAGTAACTTGAATTGTGGAAATCGGTCTTTATAGCCAGAATTTGTCACTTTTCAGATGATTCCACCCGGTTGTTGTCACACACGCTCGTTGGTGAGTTGGAAGGGTTTTGCACCTCGGGGGGGGGGGGGGGGTTAACGCCCCCTGATGTATGTTCGCAATAGCTAAACAAAACTAATAGCGCTATCAACGTGAAACTTCGGGTACCTTCTTATAAATCATTGTTACGACTTGTGTGCAAAAATGAAGAAATTTCATCGATTTTTTTCTCTCTCTCGAGTTATAGCGAATTTAGCGACGTCACTCACTCACACGAGTTTTACACCAAAATCAGCTAAACTTTGCCAAGCCGTACAAATGCCACATTTGAAGAAAAATGCAATCAAGAAACGATAAAAGATAGTAAATTGCAAGGGATACAAACTGGCAATCTCAGATTTGTTAAAATTTAGTTTTTGACCCCCAAAAACTAAAAAAACGTTTTTTTTGGGAAAATTATCACAAAAATTTAAATTTTCTAAAATATTCAAAAAACCGGAAGATATGTCAGAGACCCATACCTAGGAAACTATCATGCCCAATTTAAAACTGATATCTCCATTTGTGACTGACTTATGACATCTAAAGTATGGGTAACTCATGACGTCATATTTTGAAATTGCGGTTTTGACTTTTATTGACCAGATACAGACAAATACATGCCAGTACTGTATTCCTGAGAGAAAAGTGGTCCATAAACATGCTTTCATTCTATATTTATAAATTTCAAATTTTGACCTTCAGTGACCTGACCTGAACTTGACCTGAACTTGACAATAACTTCACGTAAATGGATTCAGTTGGTACAATGGCTATCACTATCGAATTATACGTGGAAAATAACCCATACAACATGCGTTGCATGACTTTCGTAGATATTTTGCGCATAGTGAATTTCTGTGACCTGACCATGACCTTGACCTTTGCCAACAATCTCACTTTAGCCCATGCGGGATGTGTATAATACCTTTGGCAGCACCTTGGGTGATCATGGTCGTAATCGATGGCTTTTGTATATGTATGTATGTATATGTATTGACATCAACAGACACTCCACGAATAAGCGTGGCTATTACGTGTCATATGTCGGTTAAATACGCGAACCATCTCGATCCTGCCTGCAATTATGAAGCTGGTTGAAAGTGCCGTCCAAAAACAGCTGACAGGCTACCTTGAAGAATATAGTTTACTTTCCGACGCGCAGCACGGTTATCGCAAATCTCATTCAACAGAAACGGCTCTTCACGCCAAAACTGATCAAGCGCTTCATGCTATGGACAATGGTGACATTTGTATCATGGTATTACTAGATCTTTCCAAATGCTTTGATGTGGTTCCTCATGAAAACTTTTAGAAAAACTGTCACTTTACGGAATTACTACTAAGTGGTTTCGAGACTATTTGGCTGATCACTCGCAGCAGGTTCAGGAGCGGTGCGCGGACGGAACGTTTCTGCTCTCCAGCACCAAGAACAACGTCATCGGTGTGTACCAGGGCGGTGCTTTGAGCTGTATCATGTACATGCTTTTCGCCAACGATCTTAGTCTGTGTGTACCGGAGAATGTCAGCGTTGTACAGTACGCAGACGACACGCAATTGATGGTTACCGGCAAGAAGCGAGACGTACAGCAGCTCATCGCCCGCATGGAAGACGCGCTGAACAGTGTTTATCAGTGGTTCTGCTACAACGGTGTGAAGCTGAACGCTAAGAAGACCCAGATGCTTGTGTTGGGAACGCCGTCGATGCTGCGTGGTTTACCATCCGTAACACTTAGATTCTGCGGAAATGTCATTCCTGATTCAAAGGTGGTCAAAAACCTCGGTGTATCGCTTGATCGGCATCTCAACTTTGAGACGCACATTGACAACATGTCACGCAAATGTATTGGCATACTCATGGCCTTGAGTCACGCATGCCACGTCATACCAAAATCTGCGTTGAAGGGCATCATAGAGGTGCTTGTCTTGTCCATTGTGCGCTACTGTATGTCGGTGTATGGGTCCTGTACCGAGACGCAGCTGCACCGTGTAGAGAAGACTCAACTTCTGCGCACGTGTTGTGACAGGGAAGAGGCGCAGTGACCATGTGTCCGGGGGCCATATCACAGCTTGGGTGGCTTACGGGGAAACAGCTAGTGGCTTACCACACAGTGTGCGCAGTTGAGAGGACAATCGTGTCAGGCCAGCCGGAGAGCCTGCTGCAGACAATCGGACCGCGAACCCGCCAGCGGCACAACCACAACACCAGGCGAGCCGACATGTTCACCCTCCCGTCTATTCGTGTGGAGGCAGGGAGACGGCGCCTTTGTTATCGCTCGTGTGTCACTGATGAACGACATGCACGTTGAGCCTGGCATAGTATCTTTTCGGGCCGATGTAAAGCGATTTGCCAAGTCGCTTTAGGCTATGTAGGTATGGATGCGAATCAGTAAATGCGTGTGCATGCGTGTGCGTTTAGTGTATATGCGATCCAATTTCCCCATTGTTTTACCTATTCAACGTGAACGAGTGAAAAGCCAACGTCATTGCGGACCTCATTTGAATACATCTGTTCTGTTCTGTTCTAAGTAGATAAACATTTGTATCTGAAAAATGCGTGTGTTCTAATGCATTGGTTTGCCAGAATTTGCTTGAGTACGACCGTATAACGATACATTCATAAACATGTACCCGAAACATTGACCATAAAGGCTGAAACAGTCTTCGCGCAGCTGCACGAAGTGGATGCGGGTGCCTATTAAAATACATTGTACGGAGGTTGCAACAACTGCACGATGCGCACGTTGCGGGAAGAAAAAATCGACTGCGGAAATTTACCCATGTATTCGAATAGGCGCCAGCAGGCACCCGCATCCACTTCGCGCAGCTGCGCGAAGACTGTTTTTACACCGTAAAACACGGCATAGCATAACTCGGTTGAAGCCAAGTATGGTACTCGTACCAAATGTATGCCAAATGCATGATTTTGCCATGGTCAACTTGGTGCGAGCCCGGCACATCACCTAACCAGCTACCTCAGGTTCGGGAGTCAGTCAAGCCCACCGGTTCTGGATTCAGGCACGGTGAAAGCTCTACACTGTAAACTCATTTCAACAAGCGTTTGTCACTTTTACAAGCATACAAGTTTAGCGTAAATCCGCATACCCTTTGCCATGTTGTAAAACAACGTTTTGAGTCGTTAATATCACGAGTTGTTTGTATCTTCTTACAACCTATTCACTCGTAGTTGGTTGAACGAACTACGAAGGACCACTTTGTCATCGTAATGTCTACGAACGTCTACCATGTTGTGATTATGCCATTACCAGATAGAACCACGTACCTGTATGTGTCTAACAAGGCTGATCTTTGTCATCGTTGAGTCGAAGCAAGGCAAACGTTAGTAATCAAAGCAGTGCTTACCCGGTGCAGACCTGTACTTGTATGTAGGTTACCAGGCACTGACCCGAATTATGCTACTGGAGCCTTCCTTGTAATCGTAGTTTTACGCAGGAGGTGTTCGTAGACAGTTTGCAGCTCCCAGTGCTAAAACATGACACAACTCTTTGAAGTATATTTGAAAACCAGCATAAGTCATAACCCTGGTGTGTAACATGCGACATGCGTACTGCGTATCCTCCGACGCGACGCAAACGTCCTGTGACGTGCGAAACAAACGTCATCTGACGTGAACACAAACACAAAAAGATGCTTCAATAATCTTCAAAACGAAACGATGACCCCAGCCTCAAACGATACAAGGCACCTTTTCAGCATACCTACGACCCAGGAGCCTCGATCCCGACTGACTCCAAGACCATATCTATACAGGAAATATGACTCACGATTCATCAACTTTCCACATCATAATATATGCACATATTGGCATATATGAAAACACCCGATAACACTATCAACACAAGAAGTTGAACGCTTACCATCTTCCCAGTCTGCTGAAACGCATCGGGAACTGGGCCTTAGAGAACACATACCTCAATGTCACTATACCTATGCCTCATCTTGATTTCTGTTCATCTCAACTCAATCAACCAGCAAAATGCACATCTTGATGCGATATATATATCCAAGAAAAAACAAGTAATTTAAAACAAGACAACACGCGCACGGCTCGTCCAACGCCAGCACCATGCAGAACAAACCGGCGTGCCCTATACTGAGTGCATGCCGGGAATAACATTCGCGAAGGATCCTAACCGAGATACTTTCTTGTTAATCACACAGAGAGCAAAAACAATACGCTAAAACAAATAAACCAAACAACCAAGAAGCTTACGAGATAAATCAAATAGTAATATAACAGCAACTTATCAGTGAGACCATTTGCATAATTGTTAATAACAGATAACTATACGTCTTAGAAAATCGCGTCATCCAAAATGGCGAACGAGATTATCGCATGAAGCTTAACACGGCACATGCTTGTGCTTGTTATGAACAACGTGCGACATCCACGTAATTGTGCTTCCACCACAAGTTTAACGAACATGTCGCTGACTCTGCCAACAAACGTGTGGCTTACACATACACATGTTACACATGTTATGCACATACGAAGCAGATCCGTGTCATTTTTACAATGGGCTCCCTATTCTGTCAATATTACTAATGCAAAACTAGGTATTGGTATTAAATATAGCGTTTGACTTGTTGATTCGACGAGTTGTGACGAGGAACTCGTCTTCTGACATCCCACATATTTGTATTTTTGACAAACGCTAGTGGTTAAAAAACGGATCCTTGTCGAAATGAGTTTACAGTGTACACTGTAAACTCATTTCAACAAGCGTTTGTCACTTTTACAAGCATACAAGTTTAGCGTAAATCCGCATACCCTTTGCCATGTTGTAAAACAACGTTTTGAGTCGTTAATATCACGAGTTGTTTGTATCTTCTTACAACCTATTCACTCGTAGTTGGTTGAACGAACTACGAAGGACCACTTTGTCATCGTAATGTCTACGAACGTCTACCATGTTGTGATTATGCCATTACCAGATAGAACCACGTACCTGTATGTGTCTAACAGGGCTGATCTTTGTCATCGTTGAGTCGAAGCAAGGCAAACGTTAGTAATCAAAGCAGTGCTTACCCGGTGCAGACCTGTACTTGTATGTAGGTTACCAGGCACTGACCCGAATTATGCTACTGGAGCCTTCCTTGTAATCGTAGTTTTACGCAGGAGGTGTTCGTAGACAGTTTGCAGCTCCCAGTGCTAAAACATGACACAACTCTTTGAAGTATATTTGAAAACCAGCATAAGTCATAACCCTGGTGTGTAACATGCGACATGCGTACTGCGTATCCTCCGACGCGACGCAAACGTCCTGTGACGTGCGAAAAAACGTCATCTGACGTGAACACAAACACAAAAAGATGCTTCAATAATCTTCAAAACGAAACGATGACCCCAGCCTCAAACGATACAAGGCACCTTTTCAACATACCTACGACCCAGGAGCCTCGATCCCGACTGACTCCAAGACCATATCTATACAGGAAATATGACTCACGATTCATCAACTTTCCACATCATAATATATGCACATATTGGCATATATGAAAACACCCGATAACACTATCAACACAAGAAGTTGAACGCTTACCATCTTCCCAGTCTGCTGAAACGCATCGGGAACTGGGCCTTAGAGAACACATACCTCAATGTCACTATACCTATGCCTCATCTTGATTTCTGTTCATCTCAACTCAATCAACCAGCAAAATGCACATCTTGATGCGAGATATATATCCAAGAAAAAACAAGTAACTTAAAACAAGACAACACGCCCACGGCTCGTCCAACGCCAGCACCATGCAGAACAAACCGGCGTGCCCTATACTGAGCCGCATGCCGGGAATAACATTCGCGAAGGATCCTAACCGAGATACTTTCTTGTTAATCACACAGAGAGCAAAAACAATACGCTAAAACAAATAAACCAAACAACCAAGAAGCTTACGAGATAAATCAAATAGCAATATAACAGCAACTTATCAGTGAGACCATTTGCATAATTGTTAATAACAGATAACTATACGTCTTAGAAAATCGCGTCATCCAAAATGGCGAACGAGATTATCGCATGAGGCTTAACACGGCACATGCTTGTGCTTGTTATGAACAACGTGCGACATCCACGTAATTGTGCTTCCACCACAAGTTTAACGAACGTGTCGCTGACTCTGCCAACAAACGTGTGGCTTACACATACCTATGTTACACATGTTATGCACATACGAAGCAGATCCGTGTCATTTTTACAATGGGCTCCCTATTCTTTGTCAATATTACTAATGCAAAACTAGGTATTGGTATTAAATATAGCGTTTGACTTGTTGATTCGACGAGTTGTGACGAGGAACTCGTCTTCTGACATCCCACATATTTGTATTTTTGACAAACGCTAGTGGTTAAAAAACGGATCCTTGTCGAAATGAGTTTACAGTGTAGTTCCGCTTCTCCGGCTTTTTGTGACCCTAGTACCAGGTCGCTCCTTCTTCATGCTTACCAGCTATTCTCTAGTTTTTTTTGCTTGTTAGGCGACCCTTTTCCTTATATGATATTGATACCCATTTCCTTAAATATATGACATACTTTTGGCAATATGCAGCATTGGGTATGGAAAAGAGCGGTACACGTTGCTTCTCTTCCGTCTTAATTTTTGCCGTAGCATTGCCAAAAAGTTCGCCCCCCAACTTCAAAGTAGTTTCTACGCCCCTGGGTCACGTGGTTTCGTTATGTTCTCAGTTAATATTCGTGATTTGTCTTAGGTGGAATAGGAGGGTTAGGTGAACACACCATCCTATTCCACCTACATTGTCTTGAAACCGTTGAATCATGTGACAACCTAATACCTATTCCGCTCAGTGATCAAGATCACGTGAGTGATGACATAATTCAATATTTCGCCGATCGCCGTCTGTGGGTCCTCAAGGCGTCAAATTTCGTCATCTCTATTTCCAGACCGAGAATGTTATAACAATAGCTAAGTGTTTTCTAGAGATGAAAAATGTTCAACTTTGCCAAATAAAACGAAAATTCCAGCAAATTATCTATTGTATAATCAAGCCAGGTCATTTGCGAAATCAACCTCAAGGTCACGTAGTGACCTGCTGGAGTCATGCTATGCATCATTGAATTCAGCTAAACGAGATACATATAATGCCGTTGAATTAAGCTCTCTAGCACAATTGTGTGCAAAGTTATTACCAAAGACGTCCTGGTTACCATGATTTCCCGCCAAATATAAATAAAATATTTAGAGAAAAACCCTATCTCCAATTTTCTTACCATCGAAGGCCAATGTATCGAAGTCGATTCCGTCAAAGAAAAATCTGAATTTTAAATGGCCACATTATAAAATCACGTGATCTGAGGTCTAAGATCCATGTACAAATTCGAAATTTTTCATAGTTTCGAAAAATGGTTTTGATCACATTAACATATTGTTCCTGACGATTTTGATGATATCTAGGTTGATATGATTCGTATGATTTAGATGGGAGATATTGCCCTCTGAAAAAAATCGATTTTTCCTGACAACAAAGTTGCCCAAGGCTGTAACTCGAAAACCGTTTGACGGACGGAACTGACAATTTAATAATGTGAATCTACGGCCCAAATAACATGGATCAAAATAAAATGATTCAGTGCAACAATAGAGCTAGCTGCTAGACATGAAACATTCCAGTATATATTGACTGAAAATGTTTTTTTTTTTACAAATCCAAATAATCATTTTACTCAGTCAAGATGTTTCGGGATTTTCAAGTCTCTTTTGGCAAAAACATACGTTTGCCTACCGATTTTTCGTTGGGGGGGGGGGGGGGGGGCAATTTCCCATTTTGCCCAACCGTAGATCCGCCACTGGATGAGACAAACACGATGATGTTAATGTCGTATATTTTCACATATGGGTACTTTGTATTATGCATTCCATGTCAATACATTCAGCAGTGACGGTCATACTGGAGGATACCATCATTATTGTGACATGAGCGAATCTGTTTTTGTTATTTTGTGTGTCATTCAAAAGTATTTTAAAACTTCAGACCTGTAGCCTATTTCACAAAGCAAAAAAGTTTGTAATTACAAAGAATTTCTTTGTAATTACAAATAATTTTTACACATGTTTGTAGTTTGGATTTCACAAAATCCCAGGGCAGTAAATCTCAATTTACTATTTACAAACTACTTTACAAAGATATTGTTTGTAAAAATGTTTGCAATTGCACATGTTCTATTTCTCAAAGGTTGACGGAAGTGAGGAAATGTTTGCAATTACAAACTTGTAATTCCAGTGGGTCAGGGGTTCTGAATTTCAGAAACTGCATTGACAGTTGACATTGTTTGACTGTTCAGGTTATTTTCTTGGTGAGGTTGTTACGTTGCCGAGGTTGTTAGGGTAATGGTTTAGTTATGCATAGGTATAGCTGCCCCAAAAAAGCTATTTCCCGAGACATTTGAGGTCCCAGTGCACCTTACCGATTGCGCTGTGAGGGGCGCCTCCGCGTGGAGAACCCGCATGGCGATAGAATTGCAGCGGTCAACGATGTCTTGTGCAATGTGCAGTGAACCTTCACCCTTTACGACGTAGGAAATCGGCTAGGTTAGGTGAACAAATGGTCGAGAATTTCAACGATCTTTCTTTTAAGAGTAGTTCTGTTGTTATGCTCCGCCACCTGGTGAATGGTCAAATTCTGTTTACTCTAACTGCTTACCAAGATGTATTTTTACGATCAGAGTTTGCATTCCGATGAAATGTTAATTAAAATATTATTCTCCCTATAACTAATTTTATATTGAATACAAAAATAAACCACAATGTAAATATTTGTTAACTTAATTTGTTAACAATAAAATTATTTTTCATTAGCATCAAGTTTAATACAAACGTTCTTGATTGTAAAGTTTTCTGCTGACTAAAATTCCTGTTTACAATTTTCTTTACAATCGGTAATTCAGAGGTGGCGAATGTTTGTGAAATAGCTTTTTGTGAGGTTTGCAATATTTTCTTGCGTTTGTAATCGCAAACATGTATAATTACTAACTTCTTTGTGAAATAGGCCTCTGATGATGACAGTGATGTCGAAAGCTTGTCTATTTTAATTATTCATTTGACCACTAAAATACATATTTGGCATGTTATTGATCATTTTAACACAACTTTTGACAATGTTGTTAAAATCATTGTCATCTTTATTATGTAAATAATTATTAACGAAAAACTGTTATTTAGCAAATAGCCGGCATAGCCTTTTGGTGTCTTTCTAAAGCTATTGGGGTTTTCTTTAATGGAGGACACTTTTCAAGAGTTATCTATTGTTTTTCTGTTTATTTCCTGCGATCTTAGTTCCAGAAGCGATAAAAAGGCGCCGGTGGCAGTCCACAACATGCCAAATTTGACCTTTGATGACTTCTGAGGACCTTAAAGGAAATAGTTCACCTTTAGTTGTTTTTACCAAACACGATTTGTAGCCTATTTCACAAAGCAAAAAAGTGTGTAATTACAAAGAATTTCTTTGTAATTACAAATAATTTTTACACATGTTTGTAGTTTGGATTTCACAAAATCCCAGGGCAGTAAATCTCAATTTACTATTTACAAACTACTTTACAAAGATATTGTTTGTAAAAATGTTTGCAATTGCACATGTTCTATTTCTCAAAGGTTGACGGAAGTGAGGAAATGTTTGCAATTACAAACTTGTAATTCCAGTGGGTCAGGGGTTCTGAATTTCAGAAACTGCATTGACAGTTGACGACATTGTTTGACTGTTCAGGTTATTTTCTTGGTGAGGTTGTTACGTTGCCGAGGTTGTTAGGGTAATGGTTTAGTTATGCATAGGTATAGCTGCCCAAAAAAAGCTATTTCCCGAGAGATTCGAACAGGGATCTGCAACTTTGAGGTCCCAGTGCACCTTACCGATTGCGCTGGGTAACGGTGGGGGTGGGTCACCGTCCGGGGCTGGCGTCACCCTCGCGGCCGGGCAATCAAATCAAGGTTCAGGTTACTATCACCGTTGTTGGTCTGGAGTCATGGGAAGCTTAATGACGTCACCAGATACGAGCGAATCTTAGGCCGCCCCGATTTAATAGCTACGAGCGGTAGGCCGAACCGATCGGAATCAATTAAACTTATCTAACCTAACCTAACCCCGCCATTAGGTCCGATCGGGCCGGCCTACAGCTCGTAGCCATTAAGTCCGATCGGGTCGGCCTACAGCTCGTAGTCATTAAGTCCGATCGGGTCGGCCTACAGCTCGTAGCCATTAAGTCCGATCGCGACAAAACCTACTGCTCGTAGCCATTAAGTCCGATCAGTTCCGCCTAAGATTCGCTCGTAGCCAGAATCTGGTGACGTCATTAAGCTTCCCCATGACTCCAGACCAACAACGGTGATACTAACCTGAACCTTGATTTGATTGCCCGGCCGCGAGGGTGACGCCAGCCCCGGACGGTGACGCCAACCCCACCGTTACCTTGCGCTGTGAGGGGCGCCTCCGCGCGGAGAACCCGCGTGGCGATAGAATTGCAGCGGTCAACGATGTCTTGTGCAATGTGCAGTGAACCTTCACCCTTTACGACGTAGGAAATCGGCTAGGTTAGGTGAACAAATGGTCGAGAAATTCAACGATCTTTCTTTTAAGAGTAGTTCTGTTGTTATGCTCCGCCACCTGGTGAATGGTCAAATTCTGTTTACTTAACTGCTTACCAAGATGTATTTTTACGATCAGAGTTTGCATTCCGATGAAATGTTAATTAAAATATTATTCTCCCTATAACTAATTTTATATTGAATACAAAAATAAACCACAATGTAAATATTTGTTAAATTAATTTGTTAACAATAAAATTATTTGTCATTAGCATCAAGTTTAATACAAACGTTCTTGATTGTAAAGTTTTCTGCTGACTAAAATTCCTGTTTACAATTTTATTTACAATCGGTAATTCAGAGGTGGCGAATGCTTGTGAAATAGCTTTTTGTGAGGTTTGCAATATTTTCTTGCGTTTGTAATCGCAAACATTTGTAATTACTAACTTCTTTGTGAAATAGGCCTTTGATTATATTTTGTAATACAATTTCTTTTTATATTGTCAAAAATGGCCTTATATCGCGCCGATTCAGGACAGAAGGCCGTAAATTTGTATTGTTTATCAAAACTATATGCATACTCTCTGAGTCAGAGTCCTGACGTCACGCGAATGTAAAAAATGGTTCAGCCAATCAGATTCGTAAGTAGTCGCGTAAGGATATTGGAATGGCATTGGAAATGTGCCAACCGGCGGCCGGCGGTTCGCTTGCTAGCACTAGTTGCAAGCTGATTGGCTGATGGCATAGCCTCTGCCTGAGCTAGAACCAGTACAACATTCTTTCGCCAGCACCGCATTCCTTCGCCAAAAAAAAAATATATTCGGCTGGAGAGTCTTTTCAGTCAAGACAACTTGCAGATAGGGGTTTCCCAACACGGGCTACTAAACTGCTATCTCAGTTTAAAACTAATGTTGAAGGTGAACTATTTCCTTTAACTGCGGCGCTGCGCCATTTGTCGAGGGGGTGTTCGTTAGACCCCCCATAGCAAGGCGTGGAAATCTCGAGGTCCTGCCGTGCTCGGGAAACTGTGTCTAGAGCTGATAAAATAGTTGTAGCTATGGGTCTGAGACACACTGTCTCTTAGGCTCAAGCGGTTAAATGCCGTGGGTCAAACCCGGGGTTGATGGAAGAGCCGAGGGGGAAAGGGAAACAGCTGTCCCTCAAGCAGTTGGAGAGGCAAACACTATGCTTTGCTCCCATAACAACTCAAGAGGGACCGTCTAAAAAAACGAATACGAAAACGATTGGAAGGGTCTCCATCAGGCCTGACAAGGCTCCTCTCGGCCCGGCACGGTGCCCGCTCAGACCGGCAGAGGGCCATCTCAGGCCTATCATGTGCCCTCTCAGACCCGCATAGGGTATTCTCAGACCGGCCTAAGGCCCCGTCAGACTATTCGAGGGTCCTCTCAGAGTGCAGTAGCTCCCTCTTCAGAAGAGAGGTCCCTCTCAAATCTGACCTGGGCTTCTCAGACCGGCCGAGGGCCCTCTCAGATCGACCGAGCTGCTCTGATGGACATAAAGCCCTCACAGATCTGGAAAATATCAACTCAGATCAGCCTGGGGTATCTCAAACGACCAATGGACCCCTCCGGCCGCCTGGAGGGGTCCATACCCGCCTGAGAGGGTATTACATACTCGCTCAGACCGGCCGAGGGCCTTCTTAGGGCGGTTGCCTGCCCTCTCAGACCGACCGAGGGCACCCCCAGGCTGACCGTGTACCCTTTCAGACCAGCTTAAGATCCTATCAAGACCAGCCAGAGGCCTCTTCAGGCCCAAGTCCTTCTAACCGGCTGAGGTCCACCTCAGGCCCTCAACCAGTCGTGACATACGAGAGTACTTCTATGGTTTGGCTTCATTTGTGGACCAACCACTACATTCTCTTGGAACCAAGGCAATAATGGGGTGGGGGACAATTTTGTAAGGCACCATTTTTGGGGGTTCATAAAAACAAGGATAATTTCTCAAAATGTAAATATTGTACAAAAATGCGAAATGAACTAAAAATGTTTAAAAACTAAAACAATTAAGCTCATGTCCTTGTAGTTGAAACGTCACGACCATAGTGAAAATCAAAAGTGCCATCACAAATCACGAGTGTCGTGACGTCACAAACAAAATCAAGAAAGTTAAAAAAATATGAGAAGTTAAGAGGAACTTTTAGAACAGAAGGCGGTCTAAGATGTGTGTGAGAAGTGTATCGAAAAATCGCAAAAAATATGCTGAATTTGTTATGCGTAAAAACCCACTACCTGTACCCGACCCCATTGGAACTCTCACCCTGTTCCGAGGGGTATTGGGGCCGGGTCGACCTTTCAGAGGCCCGTCGAAGGATTTGAACCCCGGTCCCTGGCAAAGGAAACAAACTTATCCTACCACTGTGCCGATTGCCACCAAATAGCACTTGTTCATTGTCCAGACACTGGTCAGAATCGTCTTCTCTGCGCCGAAACTGAAGCGATATTTGCCATAAAATAATTATCTGAGTTGTATTTACTTATTTTATCGCTCTCGTTATTAAATTTGAGTGCATTTAACATTTTTTCCTTCATTTACTACACCGATGTAGTTTTTTTGTATACACATCCGATGACAAATAGGTGCCCCCCCTTTAACCCGCGAGTTACTGGGGGGGGGGGGCTATTTTTTGCTCTCCCTCCCGTTATTTTGCAATAACTCCTAAACGAACACAGGTATCGTCACTAAACTTGCAGTACCTTCTCTCACATCAATTCGACACATGTTGGCAAAAGAAAACAAATGAGGCTATGATAGGTCAACCGGGAATGACGTCAGAGTGACGTCATGTTCTTCGGTTTTTGTTGCAAAATAATGGTTTGCGGAAAACGCTGTCAAAGGTACGATATTTGAGATAAACTATTTTTTAAAATCAAATTACTGACAATCGACCGGGCTATCAAACTACTATCTCGGATTTTTGAGTTTTTTTTTAAAATTCAAAATTTTGAGAAATCAAAATATATTTTTTTTGGTTTTTACAAAATATTCAAGACAAAATCAGAATTATCCCAAAACCGGAATATATGTGATCGAGATGTATGCGGTGAATATGTGTACCAAATTTAAAGTCGATATCTTTAAAAATGACCGGGTTATGACCTTTAATGACAAAAATCGACCACTTCTCACAGCATTACAATGCATAAAAAACGCATTTCCATTTTTGCTTTTTACTTCTATTTATATGGAACAAACAATGTTCTAAGGCCATTTCTCGCGTTCTAGACGAAAAACAAACCCATAAACATGTGTTACAACGCCTAATGACCGTAATCTGCAGTTTGACCTCGTGACCTCGGATGACCTTGACCTGACCCAAGATCATAAACAGCTTAGAAAGGTATTTAGAAGTGTAAGACACACGAATCATACCGATTTATCGACAGCGTATGCGTTCTATATCGCAATTTTGCGCGACAATTCCATCCATCGAGACCTTTTGACATGGTCAAACATTTTGTACTTGACCTGACCTGTGACGTCATCGGTGACCCCGAGGTCAACAATATTATGTTTCCTTCGATAAATTTCCCAGGGCTATCGAATGCCGTTTGATTTTTACATTCGGTCCAGTAGTTCCGGAGATCAGAGGGGGGCAAAAAATAGCCCCCCAGAATTTCGCGTTATGAAATATACCCCAGTAACTCGCGGGTTAACATGTTAGAGGAGGCCCAGGCGGCGAAGGTACTTAGTGTTTCAAACCTCTAAAACCGTGATATTTAAGTTGTTTTGACTTCGAATAATCAACAGGGAAGAACATTAGGTTGGTGTCATTACAAAATTACGTCTTGATTTCCTGTCATGCTGCTACTATCAAATCTGGGACGGTCTTAAAACCGGACATGCGCCAAGCATGTCGATATTCCTGCAGATAAATGACGAGAATCACCGCGCCATAAACGCCTTTGTTTATTTGCTACCATATTGCAAAACATTGATACCAAATGCTCTGACGTCACCCCGGGAGTCGTTTCTCCTTCGTGGGTAAACCTTATTAGTAAAGGAATCTTGGGCAGAACGGCATCACCACCTTCGAAAATATTCCTTTCGATGCGTTTCATTTGTATTGCAGTTCACACCACAAGTAAACATTAACCCGAACAATGACGAAATAAATATCGGCCAGTGGCACACATAACATCACACCAGAAATCACAAATGCTCGTATAACTTAGTTGGCATACTTCTGGACGGGACGGTAGGCGTAGATGGGCTCCTGCACGGGCTCCTTGTACACGGGAGCCGGAGCCGGAGCAGCCTTGTACACGGGAGCAGCTTTGTAGACGGGAGCAGCCTTGTAGACGGGAGCAGCCTTGTAGATGGGCTCCTCGGGGTACTGGGCCTCACCCTCGTACGTGACCTCGGCGTTGTAGCCGGCGTAGTCGTCCACCGTGTACTTGACAGTCTGCACGCGGCCGTCGGGCAGAGCCACCGTGTAGTAGCCGGACGTCTGCTTGCCGTCGCTGTTCTCGTCGGCGGAAAACTTGGCGCCCGACTCGTAGTCGCTGACCGAGTAGTCGAACGCGTACGGCGCCGGCTCGTACTCGGGCTGCTTGTAGGCAGCAGCCGGGGCACGGTAGGCAGACGGGGCCTGGTAGGCAGACGGGGCCTGGTAGGCAGACGGGGCCTGGTAGGCAGACGGGGCCTGGTAGGCAGACGGGGCCTGGTAGGCAGACGGCAGCTTGTCGGCGGCAGCGACGGCCAGAAGTGCGGCGACAATAAAGACCTTCATTCTGCTGAGGAGAGGGAGTTGGTGTGTATGACTGGGGATGGTCAGCTGAGGTACTGATGCCGAGACGGCGGCCACTTTCCCTTTTATACCGATCTGGGCGGGGCAGTTTTCTCCACAAGGTCACGACTAAACCGGTGCGTGGAGCCCGTGTAGCCTTTGCGTGGTTTCCCAGAATGAGTGGCCCCCCCCCCCCCCATGGGCATGCGGATAATTACGTAGCAAAATGTCGAAAATGTCGCCACCTTTTGCTCCCATATATTGCTAAAAATACTTTGCATGCCAATTCAATGCAAGATGAAGAGAGCAATTCTTGATCTTGATTATTCTCATATTTCTTAATCTCCAAAACATCTAAATCAAATTCCTGTTAAATGCAAATGCGAATGCAAATTAACCCTATTCCCAGCGGGGGCAGATTCTGCCCCCCCCCCCCGGTGGTTTTTCACTTTCCGCTTCTATACCGTTAGGCCTAGCGTCCTGCAACTTTGTGACTTTTCTCAAAATTAAATGGCGGGTGTTGTGTCCAAATTTTGAAAAAAATCGGTCGAGCGGAGGCGGATCCAGGCTCCTGTTCTGGGGAGGGCGTTACGAATGCGGTTTTTCGGCGCATACTCCCTTCGTTGTTTGCAGTGCAATAAATGCGTCAGAAACAATTTCAATGCAATATGCATCATAGATACTGGGATTGTACCTATGTTTGGGGCAGAGGCGCACTCATGATACAAAAATGGGAGGCGATACCCACCCTCAAATTAGGTCCAACTTCAAATTAGTAAGATGATAAAAGCGTTACGCGCATGGTGCCCCCATGTTTTTTTCCTGGATCTGCCTATGCGCAATATATCAAAATTAACAAATTACAGCATATAATGCCCACATGTGACGTTCATGTCGTCCCAAACAATCACGAACAGCACATATTTTTTTCCCAGAAAATCCCACCAATTTCTATGATTTTTTTGTTGTTGTCTTTTGACATATTAAATACTAGTACATTTGAAGCTCACAAACATTTAGAGCATGAAAATCAGTCGAGCCACATGGCCGCAATGACCTTTCAAAAACACCCAACATTTTCCGACTTTTTGCCCCCTGGCCCCCTATTTTTGAACAAAACAAAAAATTCGGGTCCAAAAAGAGAGATCTTGTCATGAC
>JAXIVJ010007870.1:37500-58371 GCA_036785665.1 Chirona hameri
GTGTGTGTGTGTGTGTGTGTGTGTGTGTGTGTGTGTGGTGTGTGTGTGTGTGTGTGTGTGTGTGTGTGTGTGTGTGTGTGTGTGTGTGGTGTGTGTGTGTGTGTGTGTGTGTGTGTGTGTGTGTGTGTGTGTGTGTGTGTGTGTGTGTGTGTGTGTGTGTGTGTGTGTGTGTGTGTGTGTGTGTGTGTGTGTGTGTGTGTGGTGTGTGTGTGTGTGTGTGTGTGTGTGTGTGTGTGTGTGTGTGTGTGTGTGTGTGTGTGTGTGTGTGTGTGTGTGTGTGTGGTGTGTGTGTGTGTGTGTGTGTGTGTGTGTGTGTGTGTGTGTGTGTGTGTGTGTGTGTGTGTGTGTGTGTGTGTGTGTGTGTGTGTGTGTGTGTGTGTGTGTGTGTGTGTGTGTGTGTGTGTGTGTGTGTGTGTGTGTGTGTGTGTGTGTGTGTGTGTGTGTGTGTGTGTGTGTGTGTGTGTGTGTGTGTGTGTGTGTGTGTGTGTGTGTGTGTGTGTGTGTGTGTGTGTGTGTGTGTGTGTGTGTGTGTGTGTGTGTGTGTGTGTGTGTGTGTGTGTGTGTGTGTGTGTGTGTGTGTGTGTGTGTGTGTGTGTGTGTGTGTGTGTGTGTGTGTGTGTGTGTGTGTGTGTGTGTGTGTGTGTGTGTGTGTGTGTGTGTGTGTGTGTGTGTGTGTGTGTGGAGGGGGCGGGGGCGGAGGGGGTCGGCTGAAATGCAAAAAAATGTACCCCCATTTTTATGCGAGTATTTAAGCCTTTGTAGCATTTTTGATATGGTTTTCATGTTATAGTAGGTACTTGTTATATAGCGCCGCGAAATTTTACGGGTTTGCCTGATAAAACCCAGAAATATGGGCCTTATAGAGGATAAGAAGCTAAAAATGCTATTCGTTCAATTCACCGTTACAACGAACCGAAGACGATGACGATGGCTTCATTATGACAATGACCACCGATGTGACTGCGCGAAGCGGCGTGAATATTTTAATTTTAGTTCGTGGAAAACAAAATTGTAATATTGGAACCAGACCGTGAGCGGAGCCAAGCCTCAGGAATCCCTGTTCCTGGTTGCACATCTCGGTATGATGCAAAATATTGAAAAATATTGATTTTTTTTTAGGATTGCCTGATAAAACCCAGAAGAATGGACCTTGTAGAGGATAAGAAACTAAAAACGCTACTCATTCAATTCACCGTTGCAGCGAACCGAAGACGATGACGATGGCTTCGTTATGACGATGACAACCGATGTGACGCAGTGAAGCGGCGTGAAATTTTAATTTTAGGTTGTGGAAAACGAAATTTGATATTGGAACCAGACCGTGAGTGGAGCCAAGCCTCAGGTAACCCCTATTCTTGGTTGCACATCTCGGTATGATGCAAAATATTGAAATTAAGGCAGTTTTTCATATACATATTCCTCGGATAGTAAATCACGATGACCGGTGGCAGTCAGCGCTCAATAGTACATATGATAATAATAACTATATACATATGTACCGAACTGTAACAAACAACTGGTAACAGTGCACACGGTTTAAAAACCGCAAGAGGCAGAACGACTTTTCGCGCATAAATGGCCCCTGTGGATCTGGAGGAGCCTGGGGGAGATGGCTTGGAGAGATGGTTCTGGCCTGGTCCCTCTATTAGCTCTCCGGTCCAGCAAGTTGGGCACCACTGGAGCAGCTTCCGGGTGCCGATGTCCGCGTCTTTGCGTTCGCGTCGCCTTTTTCGGAACTCGGCAGACTAGCTAAACATGTAGCCCGCTTGAATATTTATGAAGGGAGTGGGCTCTGGGGCTAGCAATTAGGTACCGCCAAGGAGAGCCTCTGCCAGGCATGTAATTAATTCATTTTCCCATTTTCCAAATTTGTATAAGCAATTGCGAATTGTGTCATGCCGCGAAGCGGCGCAACATTTTCAAGTTTTTCACTGTGGATAGCTGTATTTTGACTGCTACAAATGCAATCTTTACACCTGTAGGTCCGACCGTTTTTTTTTTCTTCCCAGCTAGCCGCAAGGCTATTGCCGGAGGGGGGGGGGGGATGTTAAGGCGATCTAGCCAGGTAAAATGTTTTAACGTTACGTTAAGCCGGCTAATGTTGTCCGGCACAGAAAGCAGAAGGCTGAAGCAAAGGTAAAGGCAAAGGTTTTACGTTAAACCGGCTCATGATCGTCCGGTGCAAATAACGAGAGGGAGGCCAAAACAGGGAACACAGACATTTAACACACCAGTTAGCATACACTAAAAAGTTCTAGAAACGTTTCTAGTTAAAACTAAAAATAAAATAATAAATAAAAAACTAATTAATTAATTAATCAATTAATCAATTTATTAATCTATCAATCAATCAAATTCAACAAAACATAAAAACAATTAACCCGGGCGCGTGACAGGCCCAGGTCGGATCTGGTCCTGAAACTGAACTTAACCTAAGGCCATTTTATGGGTCAGGGTGTGAAAATTTCTACTTTATCGAATTGTACGTGTAAAATAACATAAAACATGTGTCGCATGATTTTAGTAGACCACTTGCCAATAGTGACCTTTTGTGATCTGACCGTGACCTTGACCTTTGCTTACAATTTCACTTTCGGTAATGTGGAAGATGTATCATACCTTTGAGAGCTTTTTGTACGATAATAGTCGTAATCTAAGGCTTTTAATGGAAAGTATGGCCCATCAACTCAAATCACTCGATTTTGACCTTTGACCTGACTGTGACCTGACATGTGACCTTCTTTTAAGAATTTAGGTTATGCGTTAGATTCATCTCATTGAGAGCTTTCGATCGGCGCCTTGCGCGTCTCGTTGCGGTCATTATTGGTTCGGGAGATAGGGGAGGGAGGGGGGGGGGGGGATAAAATCCCCCTGCAACGCGCGTTCGGCTGGAGACCACAGCGCCGCGCGGGTTAAGGACAAAAATACAGTCTGAAGATTTCAGTACGGGAGTTCTGGCAGATTGAAATAAATACGGACTACGGAGTAAATATTTGCAGAAACAAATGTAAGAGAAGATACATATTGGTAAAAAGCATAAGATTGTGAGACGAAGAAATCTTAATACGAAGGGTTGCTTACGGTGCTTTGCTTACGAAGGCGTACGTGACTTTGTGCCTGCAAATAGCTTAGCATGGTACGCATAATGCGTGGTGCCATACGCATGCACCGAATCCATCCATAGTTATTTTTCCGGGATTGGCTGACATGAATGAACGACCGCGATCACAATTTAGGCTGACAAATTTAGCCTGACATCTCTCATGTCAGGCTAAACGGGATTCATGCAAACCGTGTTATTATACTAGAAAACTTCGCGTTGCCCAAATGTTGCACACATCTCACCCTACCGGTAGATGCCTACATTATAAACAACAAAATCCCTATCATTTGCCGTTCCAGCCCTGTGGCGACTCGTGGTCCACAAAGTACCTGAGACCCAAGTCCCGAAGTTCCAACGCGTAGGAGCAGCTGCGAGTTTAGTTAACCAGCTTAAAACAAATCTCAGGCGTAGGAACGGGGGGCGGGGGCCATGCATCCACTATTTGGTCAGCATTTTTGATACAATCTTTATTTTTGTCTAATGAGGACAATTTGGGTCAGTAAAAGGTAGATCAAGACGAGAGGAGCTCGAATACCTATGCTTAATAATGACCTTTTTCCACAAAAATGAAGTTAGCACTTAGAATGGGAAACGGTTCAGATAAATGTATGTATCGGTTGAGTGCGTCACTCAACCGATACATAAATCCAATCACATTTTGCATAAAAATGTCCCTAGCCGAAGTTATTTAAAATTAAAGTTGATAAGCGTTCCACGCTTATAACGGTCGGTACTCACAAGTACTCGGTAACGAATTCACTGTCCGAGGTAAAATAAACCTCCCCACGCATTGTTATTTAATAAATATTGATCATGAAGGTACGTATTATGATTCCTCTATCCACTCTATCTTTCACGAATATGTACCAAACTTTTATGGACAAATAAACAAGCATTTGAAAAAGTGCATTGCAAAATCGGCAGTTTAGTTTGTCCCCGGACGGATACCTATTTGTGTTCTCGACTCATTTTTATTATTCAATAAATTGTCTGTTTTCCCACGAATTTTCAACATACAGGTATTCAATACATTACCATGCACACATGATACATTTATCTGAACCGTTTCTTATAATCAATCAATACACATTTCAGAAAACTGTGATGCATTCGACAGATTAACTTGGCCCCCTACGACGACGTATTTAGTGTATGCGATTTGTTAAGACGAAATTCAACGAAAGGTATTCAACATTGAACAGATTGAAACAAAAGCGCCATACATGTCGCACTCTCAATAGTGGATGCAAAACACCGATCATGAACTCCGAAACAAGTGTATGTACTTGTTTTTTATTTCCCCCCAAAATAATTTTTGAACTATAAAAACTTGTAATTTCAATTTTAAACTGATACTCGTTCAATTTAATACCATACATGTTGCATAAGATAATGCATACAAATAGATCAAAAGGTCAATATTTCCCTTTGAGTGCAGAGTTTCCTCCTCAGATATATGCTCCTCTACATATCACCCATTCTCATATAAAACTCCACAACTCCACACGCCGCTAAGTCGTGACCTTGTGGAGAAAACTGCCCCGCCCAGACCGGTATAAAAGGGAAAGTGTCCGCTGTCTCGGCATCAGTACCTCAGCTGACCATCCCCAGTCACACACGCCAACTCCCTCTCCTCAGCAGAATGCAGGTCTTTATTGTCGCCGCACTTCTGGCCGTCGCTGCCGCCGGCAAGCTGCCGTCTGCCTACCAGGCGCCGTCTGCCTACCAGGCCCCGTCTGCCTACCGTGCCCCGGCTGCCTACAGCGCGCCTGCTGCTGCCTACAAGGAGCCCGAGTACGAGCCGGCGCCGTACGCGTTCGACTACTCGGTCAGCGACTACGAGTCGGGCGCCAAGTTTGCCGCCGACGAGAACAGCGACGGCAAGCAGACGTCCGGCTACTACACGGTGGCTCTGCCCGACGGCCGCGTGCAGACGGTCAAGTACACGGTGGACGACTACACCGGCTACAACGCCGAGGTCACGTACGAGGGTGAGGCCCAGTACCCCGAGGAGCCCGTCTACAAGGCTGCTCCCGTCTACAAGGCTGCTCCCGTCTACAAGGCTGCTCCCGTCTACAAGGCTGCTCCGGCTCCGGCTCCCGTGTACAAGGAGCCCGTGCAGGAGCCCATCTACGCCTACCGTCCCGTCCAGAAGTACGCCAACTAAGTTATACGAGTATTTGTGAGTTCTGGTGTGATGTTATGTGTGCCACTGGCCGATATTTATTTCGTCATTGTTGTGGTTAATGTTTACATGTGGTGTGAACTGCAATACAAATGAAACGCATCGAAAGGAATATTTTTCGAAGGCGGTGATGCCGTTCTGCCCAAGATTCCTTTACTAATAAGGTTTACCCGCGAAGTTCACGTTTTTTGACTGAGTGATGGCTCCCTAAGTGTAAGAAATTCCTGACGTCATTTTTTTTAATAACTTTTTTGACTTTTTTTGGACCAGATACGAATAAGTAATTACCCTTTTTGTATTTCTGAGACAAAACTGGTCTCGGAACATGCCTTTTTATTTACATGTATCAATTTATCATTTTGAGGTTTTCTGACAGAGCAAAATCGCTGTTCTGGACGTGGTCGATTGAGGTAATTCACTTGACCTGGAACGTCACTTGTTGACCCGAAACCTAAAAATTGCATACCATTAGATTCCAAACATGACAGGCAACATGTTGGTTCTTACCGCGTTGCTCTATGTTGCTTGGTTTGGAAGTTAACAGGGGGGTCTTTTTAGGACCCCCGTAGGGAGAAGGTGAAAAAATCTCCCGTAGGGCGAGGGTTAAAACCAGACATGCGCCAAGTATGTCGATATTCCTGAAGATAAATGACGAGAAGTGCCGTGCCATAAACGCCTTCGTTTATTTTCTACCATTTTGCAAAACATTGATGCCACATGCTCTGACGTCACCCCGGGAGTCGTTTCTCCTTCGTGGGTAAAACGTATTAGTAGCCGTTTTCACGAAGGATTTTGCGTTTGGGGCGTTTGGGGCGATTGGGGCGATTGGGGCGATTGGGGCGATTGGGGCGTTTTGGGTAAATGGGTCTATAACTCGTAAGAACACGGCTTTTCCCGGCCATTTTTTTTTTTTATATCAATCGCAACTTTATGAATTAATGCATTTTTCTGGAAATTTCATTTGAATGATAACACCATAGTTCACTTGAAATTAACAATTTCATCTTAAACTAGCTTTGGTGATGGCTGTGGTGGTTTGGGGCGTTTGGTGAGACTCCATCTTGCACGAATCCCGGATGTGTGGGGTTCGGGAAATGGTCATATTTTGCAACGACATGATTTTCAGGAATAATAGCTTATTTCAATGAAAACTAGATGAATTAATCCATTCATATTTTCAGTCATATTGCTTTTTCATAGCAAGGATTAATGATAATTAGCGATTTCGTTTTGATCATTTGTTGTAAGATGACGAGAATGCTGGCTCCGGCTCTGCGCTGGCTCCGCGCAGGCACCGCCGCACGGTAACCATGGCGACCACGTGACTCCGGCTCCAGCCGGCCCGTTACCATGGCGACGAGCCAGCCGGTCGCCTGACGTCACGTTGCGCATGTGCAGAGCCGTGGTCTGCGCCCAGCCATGCCGTCCGTTCGATCTAGAGCAGCTATTTTTTTAGTTTTCAGTACCAGTGGCTGCAGAAAGCCCGCATGTTTCATGGGTTTATACGTGCTTTTTCTGAGGTTCTTTCAGCTTTTTATGAGATTTATCAATTAATCAATTGATCAAATCAAGAACATTTGGTGTGATTCGTTGCTTAAAGGGAAATAATGACCTTTTGATTTTGTTAACAACAATTTCTTAGGCTACCGCTATGGTTTTAAAATTATTTTATTTAAATTTAAGAATTAAATAAAATTATTCCCAAATTCGAAGTTGTAAGTTTGGGAAAAATACAAAACAAGTACCTTGTGTACTTCATGAAGGTCATTGACAAATTCGCCCTTCCCTACCATTGTTTACATCGATTGTGGCATTTTTGGAGGCTCTGTGACATTTCCGATCAAACTGAGCGCTGCTCGGACACACGCTAGTAGCGCTTTCGTTCTCCATGGCAACCAGGCGTCAGCCAATCAAAAGCCAGAAAGGGAATACGTTCTGGCTTTTCATTGGCTCACGCCTGGTTGCCATGGAGAACGAAAGCGCTACTAGCAACAACTCGCCACAATGGTTAAGTGCGCCGAGAAGCATGACAATGCTTTGTAAACAAATCGCCGACGCTAAATAGGTCGCCGTCGATGTGCATCGATGAGCTTCCGATTTAATTGCCAGTTTTGTGTTATTGTTTGTTAGTTTTTTGGGGAAAAATTCTTATTTTTCATGATAATATAATGCATAGTGTTATATACAGCCACAGACAAATTATGCAATACTCCTAATGTTGAAAACAAATGAATTTATTTTTAAAAATTGAGGGTCGCAACCACTAACTATGTTGATGTGCATCGATGAGCTTCCGATTTTATTTCCACTTTTTCCAATCGCTGTCAGTTTTAGAAGATCGCCGGGCATATAATCACAACAAGCAGAACGCACAATATATTTTCCACTCCATTACGTAAAAAAACAATACGGGAAAAGCCCGCAGTTTGATGAGGACCAAAAGTACTTGCAAGTACCGGTCGTTAAATGTGTGGAACGCTTATCAACTTTAACTGGAAATATCTTTCGGTAGGAAAGTTTTCATGCAAAATGTGATGAATTTACAATATATTTTGGTCTCGTCTGGCGATTTCAAGTGCTAACTCCATTTTTGTGGAAAAAGGTCATTATTTCCCTTTAAGTAAATGAGTAAGGATTGTTCCGGTTTTCAGAAACCAACGAAGTTACCGCTCTAAATTAGACGATCTCAGCGGGACGGAGCGACGATGAATTAAAGGGAGTGTGCCTACTCACATCGCTTAGTTGGGGTTATTGACACTGGTCTATAGAACACAATTTTCTGAATTGAACCATTACTTCATTTCTCCAGATTCACCCTAGTTGCTGAGATATTCAAAGACTCCAGGAATTTGCTTGGGAGCAAAAAGTTATCGGGTAGACTCCAGATGGCTTCCCACTACTAAAAGCACTGCAACTATCGATTATACCGCTAGCATATCGTTATCACCGGCCAATAGCAATTCGAACAAACAGCTCGTGCGCGCTGATAGCAGCTGCCGAACAACAGAACCTGGGCGGCCATCATGCTTTTCGACGGTTTGTTTACATTGAACCAGACTGGTTATTAATTTGCATGCGATGTTCGGGCTCACACTAAGAGCTGGAGTTTTCTGCAGCAATTGGCCGCCAGGGACCGCTAGTGAGCCATGGTGTTTACCCTGGCTCACTAGCGGTACCTGACGGCCTGAAGCTGCTAAAACTCCAGCTTTTAGTGCGAGCTATCTCGGTCGTATCTTTGGTAGCTGTGTTATCGTGGTTTTAGTTTGGTAATTGGTATTGTCCTTCCAGTAACTTGACAATCCTGGCTGATGCGTTGACAAATCTTCAAACGAACGATAACGGTCATTTGTGGAAATGCCGAAGCAGTGCTGCGTCCGTGGTTGTAGATCAAGGCAATAGATAAGATACCAGAAATGTACTTATAAACAATGTCGCTGCTGTATAAACAAAAATCGTGCATATGACAACGAAGAAGCATCTCGATCGCTGCACCGCCCACCGGTACGTGTTGACATACGGTTTTTACTGATAGTAGTTTGAATAAAAATAATTATTGAACACCAAAGCCTTTTGGCTATTATAATGTATTTTAAATATTAGGTCAAGGTAAGTCGGTATTCGTCATTGGCATAGGTGGTCTTCAGGTTATTCAGTAACCTGATTCAAATCCTTAACACAATAAATATGAAAAATCAATGGTTCATAATTTACAAATGTTTGGTAGGTATTTTTAAGTCTATTTTCCAATTAATTAGTAACATTAACATGAGAAATAGACAGAACTGCAACTAATCAGATTTGTAACCTGAAAATAGACTATGATTGAAACTCTGGTATTAGTTCAGTAATTCACCTCCCCAGTTTATGGTGTTCTTGAGGTCCTTAATAGTAGAAGAGTAGTCTGCTGACTAATATTATGACATACTGAACAGTGGGTTATCTTTCTTGTAGAGGTTGATTTTCCATTGGGTCTGCAGTGCTGAAATATTTGTATCTTTGCACTTTGCTGAGATGCAAAGATAAAAAGGTTTAACACACATTCAATGATAAAGTGAAATAATGTGTTATCTTTGCATCCCTCTTGAGATACAAGATAAGGTCATGTGAGTTCCGACTAAAAATAAAGTACCGAACTGAACTAGACTGAATCAACCTCTACTTTTTAAAAAAAATATGGAATTCTTCATGTCTGCCTTGTGGAAGATAAAAAGATTTCTGTGTGTTCCTGAAAAACCTCGCTCCTTCATTGCTCGTTTTTTTCAGTCGCACGCTTGGAAAATATATTATTATCTTCCACTCGGAGCCATGAAGAATCCTCTATACTGTCTGTCTTCAAGATGGTCTGGGGTGGGGTCCAGGGGGCGATGCCCATTGCCCACTCAGTGGGTTCCACAGCACAGCAGAATGCGAGCGGAGCGTTCTAAACATGGATCCCTATGACCGTAATTGCTGTAAAGATTAGGTCAGGTTTGATTATGTATAGTTTTTGGTGACATAGTTTTGGTATTACTGGTACGCTTTTCTGTCTGTCGGAATAATACTCTCTTTCTTTGTTATGGACCTCAAGAACACCATTAACTGAGGAGGTGAATTACTGAACTAAAATCTGAAACTGAACAGAAACTTGTCCCTTATGTCATTAGTGTAATTATGTCATTGTCATGTTGTGTTATATCATTAGTGTAACGCTTCAGTTTTATAATTATTTTTGCCTCAACGCTCATCTTCAAAAGACAGCTATTAGATATTATAATTGTTTTGTAATGGTTATTTTTTGATAGATCACTAAATAAATATATTGAATTATTTTTGACTTTTGAAGACAAAAAAACATCGCTCCTCCATGATTATGGGTTTCATGCTCAGTCCAGACTGGTTACTGATTTAACTTTTTTGGCACGATTCAATCACAATTCATTTTGGAACCTGAATGATTAAATCACTGTTCAATTCATGAAACTTTTTTTTTGTGAATTGATTAAATCAATGCATCAAAAAATGTGCATTTATATATGTTCTGTATTTCAGGGTGCCAGGGCAGACAGCCAGCTGTTGGCTGCCTCGATGGCAGCATGCAGATTGAAGGAGGCAATGCGTGTGTGCTTCAGGCACTATGATTATGAGTCAGGCTCACATGTTAAGTTGAAGAAGTCTGCCATCCCATCACTGGTACGTGTTGATCCTTACCGTTTGTGTATTAAAGTAGGTGCTTAACTTTGATAAACTTTGCCTTGTGAAGGAATACACACATTTTGGAGCACCGATTTCTTTGAAAATCATTGTAACGGCTTACCATTTGGGCCAAATTTAGTTTACACTTTATTGATTAGCATCAGGGGCGGATCCAGGGGGAAATGGGACACATGCCCCACAAAAGTCTGAGGAGGGCCCCTTCTGTGGACGGTTGGGCCTGGGTCCATCCGTGTCTGAGGACCTGAGGGCCCTTGCCAAGCCCGGGGCACAGCCATGACTGAGAAGGCCCTTTCCAGACCTTTGATGGCCCAACACTGGTTTGAAAGGGCCCTCGCTGGGCCTGAGAGGGCATTTACCAAGCTTAGAGGCCTTACGACAGTCCAAGGGGCCCTTACCAGGCTAAGGGAGCACAAAGCTGGTTTGAGAGGGTCCTTCCCAGGTCTGCACATGCTGGTGGTCCTCTCAGGCCAGCATAGGGCGCTCTCAAGTCTTGCAAGGGCCCTACAAGACTGGCATAGGCCCTCTCAGGCTTGACAAGGGCCTTCTCATACCTGAAAATACACTTGGACCGACTGCAGACCCTTTCAGACTGGCAAAAATGCTTGGGAGCCCCTTGCAGCTCGTGGGCCCTTTGACGTCTGATGTGCCACCGCCCCCCACCCCATTTTCTTTCCTGGATCCGCCGCTGACTAGCATGAGAGGTTTGCCAGTGTTGTATGCAAGTGTGTTGGTGAGAAGCAGGCACGTAGCCAGGATTTCGTCCAGGGGGGGGGGGGGGGCGCCTCGAAAGGGCCCCTTCCCGAGCGTTGAAAGGGCCCCTTCCTAAACATTGAAAGGCCCCCCCCCCAAAAAAAGCGCATGAAAAGGCACGTTGAAGGCTGGAAAATGCAGTATGGCAGGTATGGCATGGGCCATACCAACGTTTAGGAGCTTGAGTTAGCAAACTGCCACATCAACTTTGGAACCAGCGACACGAATTTGGAATCAGCTATACCAACTTGGAATATTTTTTTAAGCTCAAGAGCTGAAACTCTTAAAGAAATTGCGCCGCGGAGCGGCGCGAAAATTTTGAGTATTATGCCCTAGGTTGGTTTCTCATCAATGCGTCGCATTGCGTATGGTGCGGACCTCTAAAATTGCTATATGGTGCGTTAAAAAGTGCGGGGGAAAGTGCTAAAGTGAACTATTTCACCCAATAATATAGGAAAGTAGCAACATAACACATAAATGCGCCGAGAAACTGACCGATTTTTTCCTAACCCGCATATAATTGAATTTGTAATTAAATTGCGCCAGGAGCGGTGCGATTTTTTTTAGTTGTATTCCCTGTACAACTGTATGTATTCTTACTGTTGAAAGGCCCAAGGTCCCTTCAGATCGTCTAGGGGCCCCTCTGACCTTTTCTACGCCCTTCCGACCTGTTCAGGGACTCATCTGGGATCCGCGAAACGAAAAGACATGATGTGGAGTGGGTGATATATATAATACAAAGAGGGCTTACTCAACAGGAAAAAATAAAATAGGATCTTTCGGGTATATTGTAGCACCCTGACGAAGGGTGTTACAATATACACGAAAGCTCCGCTTTTAATATTTGTATTGTGGAGTAAGTCCTCCTTGTTTTAATCTTCATCTGGGATCTCTACGTGCTTTGACCCTTCCGGTCTCACCAGAGACTCCTCTGACCTTCCAAGAAGCCCCCCTTGTGTGTCAAGGGGCCCATTCGGCCTGTTCAGAGGTCCTTCCGACCTGGCCAGGGACTGCACTGGCTGCTTTGTCGCCCTGCCGACATACTCAGGGGCAGGGGCGGCGGATTGCGGGCGCAGGGTACCCAAAATCCCCCCTCAAATGAAAATCCTGGGGAGGGGAAGGGTCATGTTGCCCCCAGATTGAGCAGGCTAAAATCTGGGGGGGGGGGGGGGGGGGCAAAACTACCCTTTGCCCCCAGGATTTTCGACTGGGGGGAATTTTGGGTACCCTGCCACCGCAATCCGCCGCCCCTGCTCAGGGGTCCCTCCGATCTGCCCAGGGCCCCTCCAGTCTGGCTAGGAACTCATCCGGCATGTTCAAGGGGCCTTCCGACCGGCCCAGGGACCCTTTCGGTCTAGCCAGGGGCCCCTCTGACTTGCCCAGGAGCCCCTCCGATCGGCCCAGCGACTCTTCTGGTCGGTCTGCGCTGACTGCTTTGTCGCCCTGCCGACATGCTCAAGGGGCCCTCCGACCTGCCCTGGAGCCCCTCCGTGCTGGCCAGGGGCCACTTCGGCATGTTCAGTGGTCCTTCTTACCCGTCCAGGGGTCCTTTCGGTCTGGTCAGGGGCCCTCCGATCTGCGCAGGGGCCCTTTTAACTTTCCAGGGGCCCTCTGGTCTCTCCAGGGGCCCTCTGGTCTCTCCAGGGGCCTTCTGGTCTCTCCAGAGGCCCTCTGGTCTCTCCAGGGGCCCTTTAACCTTCTAAGGGGCCCTTCCAACCTAGCAAGGGACTGCGCTGGCTGCTTTGTCGCCTTGCGACATGCTCCGAGGGCCCTCCCACCTGCCCTGGGGCCCCTCGGTGCTGGCTAGAGGCTCATTCGGATGTTCAGGGGCCCTTCTGACCCACCTAGGGGCCCTTTCGGTCTGGTCAGGGCCCCTCTGACCTGCACAGGGGCCCTCTTAACTTCCCAGGGGCCCTCTGGTCTGTCCAGGGGCCCTCCAACCTGCTCATGAGCCCTTATGACCTGGAAAAGGACTGCGCTGGCCGCTTTGTCGCCCTGTCGACATGCTCAGGGGGCCTCTCAACCTGCCCAGGGGGCCCCTTTGTGCTGGCTAGGGGCCCATTCGACGTGCTCAGGGGCCCATTCGACGTGCTCAGGGGCCCATTCGACGTGCTCAGTGGCCCATTCGACGTGCTCAGGGGCTCTGACCCGCTCAGGGGCCCTTTCGGTCTGGCCAGGGGCCCCTCTGTCATGAACAGGGCTCTTTTGAATGTCCAAGGGGCCCTCTGGTCTTTCAGAGAGGGCCCTAGTGGCCCTAAAGGGCCTTTGAAGTCCTCTAAACTCTCTAAAGACCACGCTTCGTGTATTAACCCGCGCGGCGCTGGGGTCTCCATCCGAACGTGCGGTGCTGGGGGGTAAATTTTACCCCCCCCTCGTATCTTCCGAACCAATAACCGCAGCGAGACGCGCAAGGCGGCGATCGAAAGCTCTCAGTGAGAAGAATCTAACGCATGCCCGAAATTATTAACATAAGGTCACATGTCAGGTCACGGTCAGGTCAAGTGTCAAAATTTAAGTATTTGGGTTTTTGGGCTATACTTTCCATCCTTGTATTGCAACTATTATCTCACAAAGTGCTCCCAAATGTATAATGCATCTCCCGCATAAGTAAAAGTGAAATTTTAAGCAAAGGTCAAGGTCAGGTCACAAAAGGTCACAGGTCTACGAAAGCCATGCGACACATGTTGTATGGGTTATTTTACACGTATAATTCGATAGAAGCAGCCATTTTCACAGCCTGACACCATATAATCGCCCTCAGGTCAAGGTCAGGTCACAAATAAGGTCAAAATTTGAAATTGATTAATCTAACTAAACATTGCATGTTTCTAGACTAGTTTTGTCTTCGAAATACAGTGGTGGCATTTATATGTCTGTATCTGGTCAGTAAAAGCCAAAAAACGCAATTTAAACAAATGACGTCATGAGTTACTTATTCTTAGAGAGCCATAAGTCAGTCAAAAATAAAGAAATTGCTTTGAAATTTGGTTTGAACATCGTTCATACTCGGCTCTCTAATATATCTTCCGGTTTTTTGAAAATTTTCAAACAAAAAACTTTTGTGGAAATTCTTCCCCAAAAATCAGTTTTTTTTGCATTTTTGGGGGTCAAAAACCAAAATTTTGAACATCTGAGATAGCCATGTTAAAGACAATGTTATTTCCTTTCTTTTGACGCCTTTTATTTGCGATTTGCATCAACACGCTATTTTCTACCTTTTTCAAACATTTAACGTTTTTTCACCAAAAATGACATGACATGACGTCACTAAAACGTCATTATCTCCTCAAAATTTTCACGAATTTCAACAAAAATATAACACAAGATGTAGAATTGATGAACCATAAGGTACCGCAAGTTTCACTTCGATATCTATCATAGTTTTTAAGTTATGGAGAAAATCCGGGAGAGGGGGGTAAAATTTACCCCCCAGCGCCGCGCGGGTTAAAGAGCCTATGATACCGCGCTTCGCGCGGTCTCGTCGGCCCTTTTCGGCGCGCTGCGTGCTCCGAAAAGGGCACTCGCGCGCCAAAAAGGGTCCTCCTGGCCTCCAGGGGGGGGGGGGGCGCCCCCGCCGCCCTCCCCTTGGCTACGTGCCTGGTGAGAAGTACAAGAAGAAGTGAAATCAAATATGTCTGTGTAATTTTGCTTCAGTATTACTGCTTACAAATGCATATTTCTCAAGCATTTCAAAGTACACTACTGGTACATACTGAGTTCCAGTGGTATTTTGTCCAAGCATAGCACGACTTAATATTTCCTGATACTGTTTATGTCTGTTCATGTGATTTGAATTACACTATAACATAATGAATAATCGAGTAAATGATAAAATACATCATTCAGTATCTAATGGCATTATATCATTCCCATTTCCACATTTCATGACCTGTGTGACATTGCCTTTCCAGCACCTTCTTGACATGGCTCCGGAGCCTGCAGACGGTCCATCAGCTCTGGTAACCAGTGGCAGCAGTGAAGCTCGGCTGAAAAGGAGCGGCACACACGTGCTGGGTGTCACGGGACAGCTGCAGTTGTTGGGCGCGCGCGACCGGCCGGCGCGGCTGAATAGGAGCGACCTGATCTCTGTCTGTGTGTGGCCTGCAGGAAGACGGGGGGGGGGGGGGGGGGGGGGGGGGCTGGGGCTGGGCTGGGCTGCCTCCAGATGGATGAGCAGGATTTTGACAGTTCATTGAGTGTGAGGTAGGGGAGGGGGGCAAACACCTAGCTGCCCCCCGTTTCAAAATGTGGCAGCGCCCTTGCATGTGTGTGTGCCCTGTTTTGAGATACGACTGATGCCTGATCTGACCCGACCTCTAGCTTGACCTCTGACTTGACCTCTGACCCGACCTCCGACATGACATCTGACCCGACTCTGACATGCCATCTGATCCGACCTCTGACATGACATCTGACCCGACCTCTGACATGACATCTGACCCGACCTGACATGACAGCTGACCTGACCTCACTGTGCGTGTCGTGACATGCAGGGGACGCTGTTTGCCATTTGCCTCTGACATGACGCCTGTCTGTGAGTGGCTTGCAGGGAGACACGGCTGCCGTCTGACCTCTGATCTGACCTCTGCCTGTGTGACCCAATGGGAGAAAATGGCTGCTGTTTGACCTCTCACATGCCTGAACTCTGTTCAGGGGCGGCGACCCCCCCTCCCCCGGGGGCAGATTAGCAGGATTTTAACAGCTCAATGAAAGTGAGGTAGAGAGGGGGAACACCTGCCTGCCCCCCCGTCTCACAATATTGTGGCAGCGCCCTTGCATCTGTATCTTGTGTGTGCCCTGCTTGGATACACAGCTGCTGCCTGATCTCTAGCCTGATATTTGACCTGACCTCCGGGTTGACCTCTGACCTGACTTCTGACCCGACCTCTGACATAACATCTGACCCGACCTCTGACATGACATCTGACTGACCCTGACCTCACCTCTGTGTGTGACCTGCAGGGGGACGCTGTTTGACATCTGGCCTGACCTCTGTCTGTGCGTGACCTGGTAGGAGACGCGACTGCTGTCTGACCGCTGGTCCGACCTCTGGCATGGCATCTGACCCAACCTCTGACATGACATCTGATCCGGCCTCTGACATGACATCTGATCCGACCTCTAACATGACATCTGACCTGACCTCACTCTGTGCGTGACCTGCAGGGGGACGCTGTTTGACATCTGACATGACCTCTGTCTGTTACCTGGTAGGAGACGCGACTGCCGTCTGACCGCTGGTCTGACCTCTGGCATGACATCAGACCTGTCCTGTGTCTGTATGTCTCTATATGACCTGCAGGCATACACGGTTACTGTCTGACTTCTGACCTGACCTCGGTATGTGGCTGTAGTTAGGCACAACTTCTGACCTCTGACTTATATCGCACAGTTGATATTAACATGGAGTACTTGTTCGTTTGTTGTACATTTCTAAGGTGCGGAGGAAAGGTGAAATGGTGGCATCATTTGCTGTGGAGAATGGAATTGGTCATGTTTGGTATTGTTATTGTTACGTTGCTATTGCTTTTACTAAAATGTAAAATGTATGAATGGCTCATTCGTTGACTTTGATGTTTCATAATACAGCCAGAACAAGTAAGCATGGTTTTTCTCGGTGTTTGAACCTGGACTTAGTGACTGCGCCTCTGGTCTAGTTCTAAGACCGCTGTAGCTGAGTTGTGACGCGGATATGTGATGTCCTACTAGAAAGTCAGTCAATCGAACGGGGACCGTTGACGCTACATGTGGTAGTACTAAAAATGATAAAAGAGAAGAAACGATTCATGAAACCATTTATTCAGAAAACCACTCATGTTTGATTGTAAGCATTATTTAATGAAGCTTGTAACTTAAATCAACGGTAAAGGCGTAAAGGCTGCGTAAAACCATGTATTCATCGTAACAATCATTTTGAACGATAAACAAAGACTCGCCGGCTGTCGTGACATTCCTGGCTGGCGAGTCGCCGCCGCTACCACTGATGTTCCATTACAGCTTCTCAGTACGCCCTCCCGCCAACGAGTTGCGGAACAACCGCGCAGACAACACAACAAGGAAGCCTGAAGGCAGTGAATACTGAACACAATATAAGATTGGCACTGTTCTGTGACAAAAAATAGCAACCTACCACAATGGAGAATGAAGACAGAAATCTCTCACAAAAACACAGTAACATTGTTCTTTGCTACTGGTGTCTTAAACGAGGAAAGTACACCATTGTTGAAATATTGCTTTCCCATTTTCACAAAAAGGGAAAAAATATCACCAGAAATGGGGAAAATGGCCTCCCATTCCAATTATATTAAATTATATATTGAAGATGTCCATTTTTTTAATATTCACTTCATGCAAGTGCAATAAAATTATTGCAAATGCAAATAAATCTGCAAAATAATTGCAAATAAATATATTGCAATAAAAAGACCATAGTGCATAGACACATGCTGTTGAAATGCATCTAAATCGGCGTTACCAGCTTTACAGCTTTCCATAAACTTCTTAGTTAGTCATCCAAGATTCATCTTTCCTCATGCTTATATTTTTTTTATATACAATTACAGCTCTATGATACCAGTAACACTGCAGCCAAGGCCATTGCAGCCATCACCTGAAACTTGTGCAATATGTACCTACTTGTATTGAATAAGTAGTGGAGTAGTGTGATTGTATGCCATTTTGTACTGACAATATGTATTGTCAATATAAGCAGACTTTGATTCAACATTTGTAATGATTCAATCACAATTCATTTCATCTTTGAGACCTGAATTATTAAATCACCATTTGATTCATGGTTTTTTTTTTAGAATCGTTTTTTTCAGATTCAAAGAAGAAAAATATGTTAATTGTTCACATTTGCTTCAACATTTAAATATATGACATTTAAGTTATATCAACATTTAAAATATATATGACATTTAAGTTATATCAACATTTAAATATATACACGACTGAGGGAGAGAATCTTGCTAAGGAGCTCAGTATCGTTTGGATCAGTGAGGCCATGTGGCCTTTCTAAATTCTCCATGTTTATAAGTATAAGTAAGTATAAGTATTAAATATATATATATATATGTGTAAATATATATGTGTGTGGTCATTAAACCATTGTTACAGCAAAAATATCAGATTGGCCATTATTGTCTTATATTGACAATTTATATTGAAAATAACTTACATTTACATTGCCAATTTAGGTATGTGTAAATCCATTAACATAAATCACACATGTTCCTCACTTAACTTATTTGCCTTTTAAAGTTAAAAACACCCATCACTTTTTAGCTGGTACCATGGACGCAGGCTATCACCATTGGTAGCTGTTGGTAGGGTGAACTGCTGCAACCTCGGACACATCATAACCTTGGACTTTTTATGCCATCAGAATGTTAACAATACAGACACAGTTTCGCCAGTAGCCCCTATACTCTGATAGCATGACAAGCCTGAGGTAAGACATGTCTGAAGATTGGGCTTTTACCATACCTACAGTGTTATAGGTACCAATTTGCAGTAAATATCCGGTAGCTAATTCCCATTCTCATAAAAGTATAATTAAATTGTGTTCACACAATTGATATTTTTAACTTAAAGGTAGGTGTAGCACGTATTGATGTCTTACTTATTCTAAATTGAAATAAGTATTAACTGCGCATAGGTGGTAGGTACCTAGGTACCTAGTACCTACCACAACAATAAGAAACATGGAATTAAATTTAATTACAGGCTCCTAGCATTGCTTTGGAGCTGGTGTGCGGAGTGGAAAACTCTGACTAAAATAAGTATAAAGAGTGGAAAATTAAACCAAAAGGCAAATGTACCAGGCTTTATCGCCCAATTACCTGCTCACCAAAATTAGTTATTACCTATGCCAATTTTTAAACTGTCTTTTCGTCCACAGGCTGTCCCTATCATTACATCCATAAATCAGGCATCAGGTTTCCAATTATCCAATACATTTTAAAAAAAGGAGTGGGAAATTCACAGTAAAACTCAGGAAAAAGAGTGGAAAAATAGTATCCATAGGGTGACATTTTCCACCAACATTTCCCAATGCTAGGACACTGAATTAAAATGTATCTAAATCGGCCTTTTTACGGTTTTCAATAAACTTACACAGCTTTCTGTAGTCAAAGAGGTCAATATCTCACTTTAGTATTTACCAAATCATTACTTTTGATACAACAGGAGCTATACGATCCAGATAAACTGCAACCACCAGCACCAACCCCAAACCCAAGGTGATATATCCCCAAACCCAAGGCGATATGTATAACCCAAACCCAAACCCACGGAAGCGCACGTATTGAACAGGCGGAACGTATTTTATCTACCGTGGCCTGGGCGAAACGATCGGCCTGTATTTTGTCTTAGGTGCGTCGCTCACGTAGCAATTTGTTACCTCTGATTACCTTCACCGTAGTGGGGATCGTTTTTTCGATATCGAAATGAAAAATAAGTAAAAACAATATAAGTGAAAATTTAACTAAAGGGGCTCCAGATGTAAATTTCGTTGTATCCAACCATCACAACAATAGCTACTTATCGTAGGAAAAATAATTTTGACAGATCAAAGCAGTAGGCACACTCCCTTTAAGGCCTGTCTATGCTTTTGACATTTTATTGCATTTTTTAATCATAATATTATATTTCTTTGTCATTAATATCTTCAATTTTGGGTAAAGTTCTTCATAACTTTGATGCTGTGTGTTGCCACAAACCATTTGGGATATAAGAAATGAAAGCACCAATTCAAAGCAAGATTTTTGTCAATGTAAAACATTGATTTCCGGCGAGTCATATTCATGCGCGCATCATGGCGATATATTACGCGCCAATCGTTGCTAGTATTTACTCATCAATGCGATTTTTCTTTTGAAATATTTGCTGGAATCCCCTGGCAGTGTGTAATTTTTTTTTACATCCATACCAAACATTGATTTATTGATGTCCATTGTTCAGCCCTAAACCTGGAAAACAGAAGTTCTTGCATCCAACATGGCTGCCATCATTGTCACCGGCCGGATACACACGTCAACCTGAAGGGAGGTTTACACACTTTCACACACTTTGTGTGAAAATGTGTGTTTTTCGTTCATGTTGAGGACCATCGTGAAATTGCGTCAGATGACTGAAAAGGCAATGAAAGTCGATTTTTGATTGGTTTGAATCTCGAGGACCACGATTTCGTCCTCGACTGTCCCAGTAATGTCCTCGACATACCGTGTGTATACACGAAATGTCCCGCTTTTTCACGGCGCACACACAACTCACACACACACACACACACACACACACACACACACACACACACACACACACACACACACACACACACCTAACACACACACACACACACACACACACACACACACACACACACACACACACACACACACACACACACACACACACACACACCCACACACACACGCACACGCACACGCACACGCACACGCACACGCACACGCACACGCACACGCACACGCACACGCACACGCACACGCACACGCACACGCACACGCACACGCCTCATTTGCACATGTACTGGACTGAGATGTTAAGCGAAAAGTTTATTGTCGAGGCAAGCTGCAGTGGTGTGAGTGTGAGTGGCTACAGAGTGATGTGTTATTAGCCG
>JAXIVJ010007871.1:0-58363 GCA_036785665.1 Chirona hameri
GGTCTCAGGGTGGGGTAATTATCACATTGCTGTGTCCAGTACTGCCGGTCTCAGGGTGGTAATTATCACATTGCTGTGTCCAGTACTGCCCGGTCTCAGGGTGGGTAATTATCACATTGCTGTGTCCAGTACTGCCCGGTCTCAGGGTGGGTAATTATCACATTGCTGTGTCCAGTACTGCCCGTTCTCAGTGTGGGTAATTATCACATTGCTGTGTCCAGTACTGCCCGGTCTCAGGTGGTAATTATCACATTGCTGTGTCCAGTACTGCCCGGTCTCAGGGTGGGTAATTATCACATTGCTGTGTCCAGTACTGCCCGGTCTCAGGGTGGGTAATTATCACATTGCTGTGTCCAGTACTTGCCCGGTCTCAGGGTGGGTAATTATCACATTGCTGTGTCCAGTACTGCCCGGTCTCAGTGTGGGTGATTATCACATTGCTGTGTCCAGTACTGCCCGGTCTCAGGGTGGGTAATTATCACATTGCTGTGTCCAGTACTGCCCGGTCTCAGTGTGGGTGATTATCACATTGCTGTGTCCAGTACTGCCCGGTCTCAGGGTGGGTAATTATCACATTGCTGTGCCCAGTACTCTGCCCGGTCTCAGGGTGGGTGATTATCACATTCCTGTGCCCAGTACTGCCCGGTCTCAGTGTGGGTGATTATCACATTGCTGTGTCCATTACTGCCCGGTCTCAGGGTGGGTAATTATCACATTGCTGTGCCCAGTACTGACCGCACTCAGTGTGGGTGATTATCACATTGATGTGTCCAGTACTGCCCGGTTTCAGGGTGGGTGATTATCACATTGCTGTGTCCAGTACTGCCTGGTCTCAGGGTGGGTAATTATCACATTGCTGTGTCCAGTACTGCCCGGTCTCAGTGTGGGTGATTATCACATTGCTGTGCCCAGTACTGGCCCGGTCTCAGGGTGGGTAATTATCACATTGCTGTGTCCAGTACTGCCCGGTCTCAGTGTGGGTGATTATCACATTGCTGTGTCCAGTACTGCCCGGTCTCAGGGTGGGTGATTATCACATTGCTGTGTCCATTACTGCCCGGTCTCAGGGTGGGTAATTATCACATTGCTGTGCCCAGTACTGCCCGGTCTCAGTGTGGGTGATTATCACATTGCTGTGTCCATTACTGCCCGGTCTCAGGGTGGGTAATTATCACATTGCTGTGTCCAGTACTGCCCGGTCTCAGTGTGGGTGATTATCACATTGCTGTGTTCAGTACTGTCCGGTCTCAAGGTGGGTGATTATCACATTACTGTGACCAGTACTGTCCGGTCTCAGGATGCGCTGTGACCAGTGACCAGTACTGTCCGGTCTCAGGGTGTGCTGTGACCAGTGACCAGTGTCGTGTCCCCGTCAGACGCGAGCTGGCCTCCCAGGCGGCCTCCCAGCAGCGGGAGGTGGCCGAGCTGCGCTCCCAGCTGGACGGCCGGGAGCAGCAGCTAGCTGAGTGCCGCTCCCGGGAGCAGCTGCTCGGCTCTCAGCTGACGGAGCACCAGGCGCAGCGGGAGCGGCTGACGGCCGAGCTGGCCGCCGCGGCCGCCGACCTGCGCGACAGGGACGGCCAGCTGCGGGGCCGCGACTCCAGGCTGCAGGATCAGGAGAGTCGGCTGGAGACGCTGACGGGGCACCTGCAGAGCCGCTGTGACCAGCTGCACAGCCAGCAGGCGCAGCTGGAGGCAGGCCGGCAGCAGCTGCGCCAGCAGGCCGCCGAACTGGAGCGCGTTTCAGACCGGCTACAGACCCTGCAGACCGATGGCGCCGCCGCCCGGACCCCGCGCCGACCAGCTGTCGCAGCTGCTGATCGCCAGGGACGGTAGGTGCTGCTGATCGCCAGGGACGGTGGGTGTCAGCTGAGGCTCGGCCTGTCACCATCTCACTCTTCCACACAATGATGAGGACTGGCAACGCCAGTTTTTTAGCATTTCCCTTATTGTCTGCTGTCTTTGGTGCCAAATAATCCGCTTCTGACAAGTATGGGCATATCTGAATGAAATATTTTCTAGGAGTTATGCTTTAAGGGAATTCCGGTGCCTCTTTCGCGAGTTCTGTTCAACTAGTGATCGAGTTAATCAACATTTGCAACATGTTGACCAGTGCACCGTTCTTGATCCGAATCATTATCTCAATAACAGATAGTTTCTGCCACCGGAATATGCTATTGAGCTCATCAGGGCTGCGGAGTCGGAGTTGGAGTCAGAGTTTGAGTCTGAGTCGGCGATGGAGTCGGTGATTTCGGCCGGAGTCGAGTCGGAGTCGGCAAAATTTTGCCAACTCTGACTCCGGCTGTCAGTCATGGGGGCAGCGCATGGGCAAAGTATCAGGTGCATTTTAGTGAACCACTGGTGGTGATGACATGAAAAACGCATGCCCCTTCGACTTTGCTTCGATTCCCTTGCCATTTAATTATTTTCAGTCAGTCGTGCCTAAACACTCGTTTCAATCGTGTAACACGGTGGGGCGAAATCGAACCTAGGGTGTGTCATCGGATGCAGATTCAAAATTCCACCCCAAGGAATCTAAGTAATGATCACGAGAAATCAAGTTGCAGAAAAAAACGGTTTCAAGTGACGTATAGCTTGCTCCGGCGAGTTAAAGGAAATGGTCCACCTTGGAACATTTTTTCCAACACACGATTTGATTATATTTTGAAATATAATGTATTTCTATATTGTCAAAAATGGTCATACATCGCGCCGATTCAGGACAGAAGGTCGTAAACTATTAATTTTATCAAAACTATATACATACTCTATGAGTCAGAGTCCTGACGTCACGCGAATGAGAAAAAAAATGGCTCAGCCAATCAGATTCGAAAGTAAGGATAGACTCGCATTAGAGAAGTGCCAACCGGCGGCCGGCGGTTCGCTTGCTAGCACCAGCTGCAAGCTGATTGGCTGATTGTATAGCCTCTGCCCAGGCCATCGTCAGCACCGCATTATTTCGTCAGCACCGCATTCCTTCGCCAAAAAACAAATCAAATATATTCGGCTGGAGACTGTCTTTTCAGTCAAGAAAACTAGCAGATATGATAATTCCCAACACTGGCTACAAAACTGCTATCTCAGTTCAAAATTTAATATTAAAGGTGAACTATTTCCTTTAAACGTCGTGTAATTTATGAACTATAGTATTTACGTATTTATTGGTTAATAGCCATGTGGTTGGTAGGGTTATCACAAGACCTGACAACTTCTCTTGTTTTGGACTTCTGGAATCTTGAAATAGAATGTTATGGTCAGACAATGTCTATATATGGGTCATTCCATGCCAACTCACCCGAACGATATTACCCGACTACCTCGAATTTCGACGGAAACTTGGATAGGGGGGTTTCCCTAGCCCTGAACACGATTTTGAGGGAATTCGAGCGTTTCGAGCGACGGTTTCGGAGTCATGAGTGATCGCTGTTTTTCAATTTTTGACAAAGGTTACTTTTTTTACTGACTATCTTGAAAACTATTCATCACATATCCAACTGTCAAAAAACGGACGATAGAGTCTGAGCACAGCTCTTTTTTATATATACATACCTTTTACACAAAAAAATCATTGCAAATTTGAGCTTCAAAATTTAAAAATTGTATTTCCAAAAAACATGAGTCAAATAATTGTAAAATGTATGCCATATTTGGATTCCTCGTGTTGTTGTACTCCAGTATGCATGCAAACCATCGTGGGCCTTCCAATAGCACCAATTTCAGCAAGCACGGCGTGTCGGTATCCCGCCGCCGCGCGGCGCGGCGGCGGCTGGGTCGCGCGCTGCCTCGTCCGGGCGACCGCAGCTGCAGCCTTCGTCCCCTCCCGCAGCTCAAATATCTGGGCCGCGTGGCTCAGGTCGCATCGTTGCTACACTGGCAAGGACACTGCCTTTCAAGTCTCAGATCTCAGTTAGTGGCAGAATCATAAGCGAATCATATTATGTCATTTAACTACTATATTTTCCAGTGAGATCCAATTTTGAAACGGGTGAACTGGCTGCGGGTGGTCACTTCTTGTGCCCGTTGTCAATAGCTTCAGCTAATTAAAGGCCGGGGTCGATTTCGGAGTCGGAGTCGGAGTCGGAGTCGGAGTTGACTCCGGAGGGTCGGAGTTGACTCCGGAGGGTCGGAGTCGGGAGTCGGAGTCACCTGAAAACCGATCGACTCGGCAGCCCTGGAGCTCATAAAGCCTTGGAAGGAGGTGCCTGTATCGTCTCTGTGGATAGTGGTGATGCCACCATGTCTCGGCGCAGCCTAGCCTCTGCTTGTATCTATAACCATCGCTCCGGGTGATTGTGTCAGATAAGATGACCGTTGGTGTGTGGCAGGTGTGCGTTTCTGGGCCTGAGTGACCGAGTGACTGAGTGACCGAGTGACCGAGTGACCTGAGTGACCTGAGTGACCGAGTGACCGAGTGATCTGAGTGACCGAGTGACCTGAGTGACTGAGTGACCGAGTGACCGAGTGACCGAGTGACCTGAGTGACCTGGGTGACCTGGGTGACCTGGGTGACCGAGTGACCTGAGTGACCGAGTGACCGAGTGGCCGAGTGACCGAGTGACCTGAGTGACCGAGTGACATGAGTGACCGAGTGACCGAGTGACCTGAGTGACCGAGTGACCGAGTGACCCGAGTGACCGAGTGACCTGAGTGACTGAGTGACCTGAGTGACCGAGTGGCCTGAGTGACCGAGTGACTCGAGTGACCGAGTGACCGAGTGACCGAGTGACCGAGTGACCCGAGTGACCGAGTGACTGAGTGACTGAGTGAGCGAGTGACCCGAGTGACCGAGTGACTGAGTGACTGAGTGACTGAGTGACTGAGTGACTGAGTGACCGTGTGACCTGAGTGACCGAGTGACCGAGTGACTGAGTGACCGAGTGACCTGAGTGACCGTACATCGCCGCCCCGGCAGTCACCATCAGCCGCCTGCAATCGGAGCTGGCGGCGGCGGCGGCGGCGGCTGATGCCGTTCCGCCACTGGCGGCCGACACGGCAGCGCTGCGGGCTGAGCTGGAGCAGCACCGGCAGCAGCTGGCGCAGGCAGAGCGACAGCTGCAGGAGTCGGAGAGAGAGCGGCACGAGGCCCAGGAACAGCTGCAGACCTCGGAGACACAGCGGGAGGAGCAGGCAGAGCTGATGCAGGCGGTGAGGAGCTGGAACGGGGACTCGGGGACAGACCAGGGCACAGGAACACGGAGACCCGGGGGACATGTACCCTGGCACAGGGACTCGGACACAGGGACCCGGGCACAGGGACTCGGACACAGGGACACGGGCACAGGGACTCGGACACATGGACTCGGACACATGAACTCGGGCACAGGGACTCGAACACATGGACTCGGACACATGGACTCGGACACATGGACTCGGACACATGTACTCGGGCACATGGACTCGGACACATGGACTCGGGCACATGGACTCGGACACATAGATTCGGGCACATGGACTCGGACACATGGACTCGGACACATGGACTCGGACACATGGACTCGGGCGCAGGGACTCGGACACATGGACTCGGGCACAGGGACTCGGACACATGGACTCGGACACATGGACTCGGGCACATGGACTCGGACACATGGACTCGGACACATGGACTCGGACACATGGACTCGGGCACAGGGACTCGGGCACAGGGACTCGGACACATGGACTCGGACACATGGACTCGGACACATGGACTCGGGCACATGGACTCGGACACATGGACTCGGACACATGGACTCGGACACATGGACTCGGACACATGGACTCGGACACATGGACTCGGAAACATGGACTCGGACACATGGACTCGGACACATGGACTCGGACACATGGACTCGGACACATGGACTCGGACACATGGACTCGGACACATGGACTCGGGCACATGGACTCGGACAAATGGACTCGGGCACAGGGACTCGGGCACAGGGACTCGGACACATGGACTCGGACACATGGACTCGGACACATGTACTCGGACACATGGACTCGGACACATGTACTCGGACACATGGACTCGGACACATGGACTCGGACACATGGACTCGGGCACATGGACTCGGACACAGGAACCTGGCCGCACAGGAACACGGAGACGAGTATACATCGGGGACAGGGAACAGGGACCCGGGGATAGGGATAGGGATAGGGATCCGGGGACGGGGGGGACAGGGACCCGGGGACAGGGACAGGTACCCGGGGATAGGGACCCGGGGACAGGGACCGGGGGACAGGGACCCGGGGATAGGGATAGGGACCCGGGGACAGGGACCGGGGGACAGGGACCCGGGACAGGGACCCGGGGATAGGGATAGGGACCCGGGGACAGGGACCGGGGGACAGGGACCCGGGACAGGGACCCGGGACAGGGACCCGGGGACGGGGATAGATACCCGGGGGCGGGGCAGGGACCCTCATGCATATTTCCGAAGTGTATACAGCAGCTTGATAACGTCGCAGCTGGCCCAGTACGAGCCTGGCTGGTGCTTGACACAGGGGCGTATCCAGAACAAAGGTGTGGGTAGGTGACATCAGAACTTATGTATCCTGACTAGAAGAAGGTCCCGTCTTGAACTATGGTGTCTCTTCTGTAGCACTTTTTCATTTCTTCTGACCATCTTCAAAATCAGCACAAATGAGTTTGTTCCGTTTATAGGGAGGGCACATCACGCACAAGATTCTGTCCCTGGTACCTGGTATTGGTACTGTGGTACTGGTAAACCTGCACAAATGAGTTTGTTCCGTTTATAGGGGGGGGGGGGGGGGGGGGCACATCACGCACGCGATTATGTCCCTGGTACCTGGTATTGGTACTGTGGTACTGGTAAACCTGCACAAAAGAGTTTGTTCCGTTTATAGGGGGGGGGGGGGGCACATCACGCACGCGATTATGTCCCTGGTACCTGGTATTGGTACTGTGGTACTGGTAAACCCGCACAAATGAGTTTGTTCCGTTTATAGGAGGGGGGGGGGGGGGGCACATCACGCACACGATTCTGTCCCTGGTACCTGGTACTGGTACTGTGGTACTGATACACCAGCACAAATGAGTTTGTTCCGTTTATAGGGAGGGCACATCACGCCCACGATTATGTCCCCGGTACCCTTTAAATCCGCCACTGGCCTGAATTGGAACACTACCGAACTGTTGCCAACTGGAAAACTCACCAAGTGGCGACGACAGTAAGATTTATTCTTGTCGTTGAACTAGAATCTTCGCCCATGCACTAGTTTTCAGCAGTTTTGTTCGCGGACGCTTTCGATTAGGACGCATTTATTACTTATTTACTAATCTCTCTGGGATACGGCCTGCGACACTAGGTATCGTGACTGAAACCATTTGTTGCAGCCTGCAGCTTCGTGACATGTTTGTCGTGCAGTCAATCGCAATTTAGCTTTCGTTTAGTAACAGAATTATGGAATTTAGTTGCATGCTGATTTAGCTTTTGAAGTCAAAACACAATGCTATTTTTAGCTTTCACAATTCCAAAGGTCAATTTTAATTAGCACGCCTATTTGTGAATGCTGGTTGTGGACGTCGGCGGTGTAGTGGTCCTGGGCGTCCGCAGAGTCGTTTTAGTTTATCGAGAGGTTGCAGGTTTGAGTCTTGCTGTCGCGCCCCGCTTTTTTGGGTCGCCACCATTTTCAATAAATTACTCGCATTACCGCTGGTTATGATTCCTTGAGGGGATCAAAACAACTTACAAGTTGCTTTGGTATTCCCAAAGTTTATTTAACTTAAACGCAGCTTATTAAGCACCGTTTGGATTAAAATGGGACTTGTGAGAACTGTGATTTGAACTATCAAGAACTATCAATAGGGACCCAGGGACGGGAACAGGGACCCTGGGACGGGGACAGGGACAGGGATCCTAGGACGGGGACAGGGACCCTGGACGGGGACAGGGACCCTGGGACGGGGGCAGGGACCCTGGGACGGGGACAGGGACCCTGGGACGGGGACAGGGACCCTGGGACGGGGACAGTGAGCCTGGGACGGGGACAGTGAGCCTGGGACGGGGACAGGGACCCAGGGACGGGGCAGGAACCCAGGGATGGGGACAGGGACCCAGGGACAGGGACCCTGGGACCCTGGGACTCTGGGACCCTGGGACCCTAGGACGGGGACAGGCCGGACCGTGGGGGGAGGGGGTCACGTCTAGTGGTAAGCTGTGTTTTCACTTGGTTGTATTCTCACCTCAGTTGTAACCTGACCTCCCAGGTCTGATCTGACACCTGACCTGACTTGATCTGGCCTAACTTGACCTGACCTGACCTGACTTGACTTGACTTGACCTGACCTGACCTGACTTGACTTGACTTGACTTGACCTGACTTTGACCTGACCTGACCTGACCCGGATGTGCCCTCAGGCGCTGGAGGAGAGCGCCGCGCTGGAGGCGGAGTGCCGCCGCCGGGTGGAGGCGCTGCAGACGATGACGGCTGAGCAGGAGCACCAGCTGATGGAGGATGCCGAGACCAGGCTGCGCGAGGTGCGCCGCGACTGCAAACGTAAACTGGAGGAGCAGCAGAGGGCCGCCAAGGTGAGTAAAGTCAAATCTGAACAGAGAGGAGCAGCAGAGGGCCGCCAAGGTGAGTAAAGTCAAATCTGAACAGAGAGGAGCAGCAGAGGGCCGCCAAGGTGAGTAAAGTCAAATCTGAACAGAGAGGAGCAGCAGAGGGCCGCCAAGGTGAGTAAAGTAAAATATGAACAGAGAGGAGCAGGAGAATCTGAACAGAGAGGAACAGCAGAATCTGAACAGAGGAGCAGCCTAATCTGAACAGAGGGGAACAGCCGAATCTGAACAGAGAGGAACAGCCGAATCTGAACAGAGAGGAACAGCCGAATCTGAACAGAGAGGAACAGCCGAATCTGAACAGAGAGGAACAGCCGAATCTGAACAGAGAGGAGCAGCCTAATCTGAACAGAAAGGAACAGCCGAATTTGAACTGGGGTAAGAAAGCCGAATCTGAACAGAGAGGAGCAGCAGAATCTGAACAGAGAGGAACAGCAGAATCTGAACAGAGGAACAGCCGAATCTGAACAGAGAGGAACAGACGAATCTGAACAGAGAGGAACAGCCGAATCTGAACAGAGAGGAACAGAGAGGAGCAGCCGAATCTGAACAGGGAGGAACAGCAGGACGAACTAAAAAAGGAACGGCAGGATGAATCTCAACGCAGCGTGACGCCGACTGCGTTGACTTGTCAGTGTATCATATACGCGGCACTCACATGCGTTTGTGTTTATGATAACAGCTTTTATATTGTTGCCGTTAAATGTTACATTTTTATTGCATTTTAAGCCCATGAACCATCGTATGCACCGCCAAACTGAGCTGCCCCGTTTCCGCCTGGCTGTTGCACGGCGGCTCTTCCCCTATAGGGCCGCCGTGTCCTGGAACGCGCTGCCGCGGCATGTGACGGACTCTGCGTCCCGGCTGCAATTGCGACAGCACTTTTCGAAATGACCTACAATGTTCCGTGTATATATCTTATTTCGTGTGTGTGTTGTGCTTCCCATCATGTATTGACTGGGCCGTAATAGCCACTTGTGGACAAGCCCTTAATAAATGAACAAATGAACAAACTGAGCACCGGTCGCTCTGGTGTGAAGGCGAGGCTACGCGTGTATGCATGCTGCAGGTAAAGACAACATGCTAACACGTTTGTGTCACGGCTGTGATTGACGCACGGACTGCCACTATGGACCGTGAGCTGGTTTGTTGTGTGTCACGGCTGTGATTGACGCACGGACTGCCACTATGGACCGTGAGCTGGTTTGTTTGGTGTCACGGCTGTGATTGACGCACGGACTGCCACTATGGACCGTGGGCTGGTTTGTTTGGTGTCACGGCTGTGATTGATGCACGGACTGCCACTATGGACCGTGGGCTGGTTTGTTCTGTGTCACGGCTGTGATTGATGCACGGACTGCCACTATGGACCGTGGGCTGGTTTGTTCTGTGTCACGGCTGTGATTGATGCACGGACTGCCACTATGGACCGTGGGCTGGTTTGTTTGGTGTCACGGCTGTGATTGATGCACGGACTGCCACTATGGACCGTGACCTGGTTTGTTGTGTGTCACGGACTGCCACTATGGACCGTGAGCTGGTTTGTTTGGTGTCACGGCTGTGATTGACGCACGGACTGCCACTATGGACCGTGAGCTGGTTTGTTGTGTGTCACGGCTGTGATTGACGCACGGACTGCCACTATGGACCGTGAGCTGGTTTGTTGTGTGTCACGGCTGTGATTGATGCACGGACTGCCACTATGGACCGTGAGCTGGTTTGTTTGGTGTCACGGCTGTGATTGATGCACGGACTGCCACTATGGACCGTGAGCTGGTTTGTTTGGTGTCACGGCTGTGATTGATGCACGGACTGCCACTATGGACCGTGAGCTGGTTTGTTTGGTGTCACGGCTGTGATTGATGCACGGACTGCCACTATGGACCGTGAGCTGGTTTGTTTGGTGCCACGGCTGTGATTGATGCACGGACTGCCACTATGGACCGTGAGCTGGTTTGTTTGGTGTCACGGCTGTGATTGATGCACGGACTGCCACTATGGACCGTGAGCTGGTTTGTTTGGTGTCACGGCTGTGATTGATGCACGGACTGCCACTATGGACCGTGGGCTGGTTTGTTCTGTGTCACGGCTGTGATTGACGCACGGACTGCCACTATGGACCGTGAGCTGGTTTGTTTGGTGTCACGGCTGTGATTGACGCACGGACTGCCACTATGGATCGTGAGCTGGCTTGTTGTGTGTCACGGCTGTGATTGACGCACGGACTGCCACTATGGACCGTGAGCTGGTTTGTTTGGTGTCACGGCTGTGATTGATGCACGTACTGCCACTATGGACCGTGAGCTGGTTTGTTTGGTGTCACGGCTGTGATTGACGCACGGACTGCCACTATGGACCGTGAGCTGGTTTGTTGTGTGTCACGGCTGTGATTGACGCACGGACTGCCACTATGGACCGTGAGCTGGTTTGTTGTGTGTCACGGCTGTGATTGACGCACGGACTGCCACTATGGACCGTGAGCTGGTTTGTTGTGTGTCACGGCTGTGATTGATGCACGGACTGCCACTATGGACCGTGGGCTGGTTTGTTTGGTGTCACGGCTGTGATTGACGCACGGACTGCCACTATGGACCGTGAGCTGGTTTGTTGTGTGTCACGGCTGTGAATGATGCACGGACTGCCACTATGGACCGTGAGCTGGTTTGTTGTGTGTCACGGCTGTGATTGATGCACGGACTGCCACTATTGACCGTGAGCTGGTTTGTTGTGTGTCACGGCTGTGATTGACGCACGGACTGCCACTATGGACCGTGAGCTGGTTTGTTGTGTGTCACGGCTGTGATTGACTCACGGACTGCCACTATGGACCGTGAGCTGGTTTGTTTGGTGTCACGGCTGTGATTGACGCACGGACTGCCACTATGGACCGTGAGCTGGTTTGTTGTGTGTCACGGCTGTGATTAATGCACGGACTGCCACTATGGACCGTGGGCTGGTTTGTTTGGTGTCACGGCTGTGATTGACGCACGGACTGCCACTATGGATCGTGAGCTGGTTTGTTTGGTGTCACGGCTGTGATTGATGCACGGACTGCCACTATGGACCGTGAGCTGGTTTGTTTGGTGTCACGGCTGTGATTGATGCACGGACTGCCACTATGGACCGTGAGCTGGTTTGTTTGGTGTCACGGCTGTGATTGATGCACGGACTGCCACTATGGACCGTGAGCTGGTTTGTTTGGTGTCACGGCTGTGATTGATGCACGGACTGCCACTATGGACCGTGAGCTGGTTTGTTTGGTGCCACGGCTGTGATTGATGCACGGACTGCCACTATGGACCGTGAGCTGGTTTGTTTGGTGTCACGGCTGTGATTGATGCACGGACTGCCACTATGGACCGTGAGCTGGTTTGTTTGGTGTCACGGCTGTGATTGATGCACGGACTGCCACTATGGACCGTGGGCTGGTTTGTTCTGTGTCACGGCTGTGATTGACGCACGGACTGCCACTATGGACCGTGAGCTGGTTTGTTTGGTGTCACGGCTGTGATTGACGCACGGACTGCCACTATGGATCGTGAGCTGGCTTGTTGTGTGTCACGGCTGTGATTGACGCACGGACTGCCACTATGGACCGTGAGCTGGTTTGTTTGGTGTCACGGCTGTGATTGATGCACGTACTGCCACTATGGACCGTGAGCTGGTTTGTTTGGTGTCACGGCTGTGATTGACGCACGGACTGCCACTATGGACCGTGAGCTGGTTTGTTGTGTGTCACGGCTGTGAATGATGCACGGACTGCCACTATGGACCGTGAGCTGGTTTGTTGTGTGTCACGGCTGTGATTGATGCACGGACTGCCACTATTGACCGTGAGCTGGTTTGTTGTGTGTCACGGCTGTGATTGACGCACGGACTGCCACTATGGACCGTGAGCTGGTTTGTTGTGTGTCACGGCTGTGATTGACTCACGGACTGCCACTATGGACCGTGAGCTGGTTTGTTTGGTGTCACGGCTGTGATTGACGCACGGACTGCCACTATGGACCGTGAGCTGGTTTGTTGTGTGTCACGGCTGTGATTGATGCACGGACTGCCACTATGGACCGTGGGCTGGTTTGTTTGGTGTCACGGCTGTGATTGACGCACGGACTGCCACTATGGATCGTGAGCTGGCTTGTTGTGTGTCACGGCTGTGATTGATGCACGGACTGCCACTATGGACCGTGAGCTGGTTTGTTGTGTGTCACGGCTGTGATTGATGCACGGACTGCCACTATGGACCGTGAGCTGGTTTGTTGTGTGTCACGGCTGTGATTGACGCACGGACTGCCACTATGGACCGTGAGCTGGGTTGTTGTGTGTCACGGCTGTGATTGACGCACGGACTGCCACTATGGACCGTGAGCTGGTTTGGTGTCACGGCTGTGATTGATGCACGGACTGCCACTATGGACCGTGAGCTGGTTTGTTTGGTGTCACGGCTGTGATTGACGCACGGACTGCCACTATGGACCGTGAGCTGGTTTGTTGTGTGTCACGGCTGTGATTGACGCACGGACTGCCACTATGGACCGTGAGCTGGTTTGTTTGGTGGCACGGCTGTGATTGACGCACGGACTGCCACTATGGACCGTGAGCTGGTTTGTTTGGTGTCACGGCTGTGATTGACGCACGGACTGCCACTATGGACCGTGAGCTGGTTTGTTGTGTGTCACGGCTGTGATTGATGCACGGACTGCCACTATGGACCGTGAGCTGGTTTGTTGTGAGAGCCGAACTGAATCCAGCCGTGTAATTATGAATGCCAGTCAGCTCTGCAGCAGGGTCCAGTCAGCTCTGCAGCAGGGCCCAGTCAGCTCTGCAGCAGGGTTCAGTCAGCTCTGCAGCAGGGTCCAGTCAGCTCTGCAGCAGGGTCCAGTCAACTCTGCGGCAGGGTTCGGTCAGCTCTGCGGCAGGGTTCAGTCAGCTCTGCGGCAGGGGTCCAGTCAACTCTGCGGCAGGGTTCAGTCAACTCTGCAGCAGGGTTCAGTCAGCTCTGCAGCAGGGTCCAGTCAACTCTGCGGCAGGGTTCAGTCAGCTCTGCAGCAGGGTCCAGTCAACTCTGCGGCAGGGTTCAGTCAACTCTGCGGCAGGGTCCAGTCAGCTCTGCAGCAGGGTCCAGTCAGCTCTGCAGCAGGGTTCAGTCAGCTCTGCAGCAGGGTCCAGTCAGCTCTGCAGCAGGGTTCGGTCAGCTCTGCAGCAGGGTCCAGTCAGCTCTGCAGCAGGGTTCGGTCAACTCTGCAGCAGGGTTCAGTCAGCTCTGCAGCAGGGTCCAGTCAGCTCTGCAGCAGGGTTCAGTCAGCTCTGCAGCAGGGTCCAGTCAACTCTGCAGCAGGGTCCAGTCAGCTCTGCAGCAGGGTCCAGTCAGCTCTGCAGCAGGGTCCAGTCAACTCTGCGGCAGGGTCCAGTCAGCTCTGCGGCAGGGTCCAGTCAGCTCTGCAGCAGGGTTCGGTCAGCTCTGCGGCAGGGTTCAGTCAGCTCTGAGGCAGGGTTCAATCTAATTTGTACGTACGTACGGCCGTAATTTGTACGTACGTACGGTCGTAACTTGTACGTACGTACGGTCGTAACTTGTACGTGCGTACGGTCGTAACTTGTACGTACGAACGGTCGTAACTTGTACGTACGTAATTTGTACGTACGTACGGTCGTAACTTGTACGTACGTACGGTCGTAACTTGTACGTACGTACGGTCGTAACTTGTACGTACGTAATTTGTACGTACGTACGGTCGTAACTTGTACGTACGTACGGTCGTAACTTGTACGTGCGTACGGTCGTAACTTGTACGTACGTACGGTCGTAACTTGTACGTACGTAATTTGTACGTACGTACGGTCGTAACTTGTACGTACGTACGGTCGTAACTTGTACGTACGTACGGTCGTAACTTATACGTACGTACGGTCGTAACTTGTACGTACGTACGGTCGTAACTTGTACGTACGTACGCCACGTACGGTCAGCACAAATGCCATGTCTATCGGCATAGATCAGGAGTCGGGACAAAGACCCATTGTATATATCAAACTCTTCAGGTTAAGTCTGGGCTAGATTGGCATAGCTTGAAGAGCAGATTGATCCCTGCCAGCTGTCTGGATTTGCTGGATTGATCCCTGTCAGCTGTCTGGATTTGCTGGATTGATCCCTGCCAGCTGTCTGGATTTCAGCCAACACTGTGACTGGACTGCGATGCTGTCGTGCCGTGCGGCGGCGGCGGCTCTGTGCTGAACCACTGTGTGCGGTCCGCTAACCGTCCCTAACCCCGTCACCAGGAGCGGCTCAGTGCGCTGCCACAGACGGTAGAGGCCGAGCTGCACTCTCAGAGACAGGCGCTGGACGAGCAGAGCGCCAGCGTCGACAGGAAGCTGGCCGAGGTGAGACGCGCGCGGCACGACAGGCTAAGTGTCCGCTGCAGACTCCAGACCGCTGCGGTGTAGGGGAGGGGACACCGTCCGCTGCGGTGTAGGGAGGGGAGGGGACTGACGGAGCCGTCACACACCGACCACTGCGGTGTAGGGAGGGGACTGACGGAGCCGTCACACTCCGACAACTGCGGTGTAGGGAGGGGACTGACGGAGCCGTCACACACCGACCGCTGCGGTGTAGGGAGGGGACTGACGGAGCCGTCACACACCGACCACTGCGGTGTAGGGAGGGGACTGACGGAGCCGTCACGCGCCGACCACTGCGGTGTAGGGAGGGGACTGACGGAGCCATCACACACCGACCGCTGCGGCGTAGGGAGGGGACTGACGGAGCCGTCACACACCGACCGCTGCGGTGTAGGGAGGGGACTGACGGAGCCGTCACACACCGACCGCTGCGGTGTAGGGAGGGGACTGACGGAGCCGTCACACACCGACCGCTGCGGCGTAGGGAGGGGACTGACGGAGCCGTCACACACCGACCACTGCGGTGTAGGGAGGGGACTGACGGAGCCGTCACACACCGACCACTGCGGTGTAGGGAGGGGACTGAAGGAGCCGTCACACACCGACCGCTGCGGTGTAGGGAGGGGACTGACGGAGCCGTCACACACCGACCGCTGCGGTGTAGGGAGGGGACTGACGGAGCCGTCACACCGACCACTGCGGTGTAGGGAAGGGAGGGGACTGACGGAGCCGTCACACACCGACCACTGCGGTATAGGGAGGGGACTGACGGAGCCGACCAGCAGTGGCTCGTGACTCCCGGCCCGGACTCCCCTGCCACCGATACCTTGTATGTCATGGCATTAAATCAGTTGCCTTTATGAGTCATTGTATTTGATTCGTTGCTGTGATTTTTCACCGCAAACTATGACATTCACATGGTATTTCATCTGGTCTGGACTAACGTGCCGACTTATCTTAGTGCGCAGGTACATGTCTCCGGGAATATTCGGCTGGTAAGCTGACTGTCCTCGCTAAGAATGGGCTACATCTGTTGTCGATATATGCCAGATCAGTTCACTGTGGTTCGTTGAGTTGCCGGTAGATGTCTCTGATCTGTGAACGTTAGTTAGTCCGGTTGTCATCAGATGTCTCCGTGGGTTTGCGCTGTCTCCGTATCTCCTCGTGTTTGCGTGTGTCGGCAGATGGAGGCGCTGCGCTCGTTCGAGGCCGAGGTGGTGCAGCTGCGCGGCTTGACGCACGAGCTGATGCGCGAGCTGCGCGTGGGCACGCGGCAGGTGGAGCTGTGCCGCGTCCAGGAGGCGCGCACCGCCGAGGAGAACCGACGACTGAGCCAACTCATCAGCAAACACAACAGCGCCGTCACCAGCGCCATCACCAGCGTCCAGAAGGTACACACAGAGGGGATGGTTACATGTGGAAATGAACACTAATTGGTTCTGACTTTACCACAATCTGTCACGGTACAGCAGACAGGAGCAACAGTCTGACCCGTCTGACCCGTCTGACCCGTCTGACCCGTCTGACCCGTCTGACCCGTCTGACCCGTCTGACCCGTCTGACCCGTCTCCCTGCAGGGTCTGACCCGTCTGCCCGGCCTGCCGGCAGGAGCAGCAGTCTGGCCCGTCTCCATGCAGGGTCTGACCCGTCTGACCCGTCTGACCCGTCTGCCGGCAGGAGCAGCAGCAGCAGTGGCGGCTGCAGGCGGAGCAGGCACGCTCGGCGCAGGACGCCCAGTGGGAGGACCGGCTGCGCGAGGAGCGGCGCACGCTCAAGGCCGAGCTCGACTGTCTGCACTCGGAGGAGAAGCACCTGGCGGTGGAGTCGATGCGGCTGGACCGGGAGCAGCAGCTCCAGGAGGCCGAGCAGTGTGTCCGCCAGCTCCAGAGACAGGTGACCTGTTACTATTGGCAGTAGTAGCGCAGCAGCGGTTCGGTATTTAAGTTGTCTCGGTAGATAGCCGCTAATTGTCGAGGAAAGCAACGTACCGTTTATCACCGGCTTATTGCACTGGATTAAAGTCGGGATTGAGGTTCAGATGGTTGCGCTGGCTGGCTGGTATTGTTTACCCCAGTGGCTGGGTCTGACCGTAAGGTTCAGATGGTTGCGCTGGCTGGCTGGTATTGTTTACCCCAGTGGCTGGGTCTGACCGTAAGGTTCAGATGGTTGCGCTGGCTGGCTGGTATTGTTTACCCCAGTGGCTGGGTCTGACCGTAAGGTTCCGATGGTTGTGTTGGCTGGCAGGTATTGTTTACCCCAGTGGCTGGGTCTGACCGTAAGGTTCAGATGGTTGCGCTGGCTGGCTGGTATTGTTTACCCCGTGGCTGGGTCTGACCGTAAGGTTCCGATGGTTGTGTTGGCTGGCAGGTATTGTTTACCCCAGTGGCTGGGTCTGACCGTAAGGTTCCGATGGTTGTGTTGGCTGGCAGGTATTGTTTACCCCGTGGCTGGGTCTGACCGTAAGGTTCCGATGGTTGTGTTGGCTGGCAGGTATTGTTTACCCCAGTGGCTGGGTCTGACCGTAAGGTTCCGATGGTTGTGTTGGCTGGCAGGTATTGTTTACCCCAGTGGCTGGGTCTGACCGTAAGGTTCAGATGGTTGCGCTGGCTGGCTGGTATTGTTTACCCCAGTGGCTGGGTCTGACCGTAAGGTTCCGATGGTTGTGTTGGCTGACAGGTATTGTTTACCCCAGTGGCTGGGTCTGACCGTAAGGTTCCGATGGTTGTGTTGGCTGACAGGTATTGTTTACCCCAGTGGCTGGGTCTGACCGTAACCCAGTGGCTGGGTCTGACTGTACCCTGCGCTGTCTCCGTCTCCAGCTGGAGTGTTACGCTGACGAGAGGCGTCAGCTGCAGAGCCGACACCAAATGGAGCTGGAGCAGCGCGAGCACGAGGCCGAGGCCATCATCTCTGACCTGCACGGGCAGCTGCATACTCTGAACACCGCCCCCGTCACGGAGAAACGCACAGGTCAGATGGCATGGAATATAACACCTTTAACATTAGTTTGTTACTGAGATAGTCAGATTGTCGGGCGTACTGAGAAATCGCCAAATCTGAAATTTGTCCCTCCAAAAACGACCTAGTTGCTGAGTTTCAACGCAAAAACAGGTGGGTATATTTGATTGTATTTTAAATGGACAAATCTCGTGACGTTTGGCATACGTCATCACTACTCCACTGGGATTTCTACCGCACTTCGTTTTCGCTATTTGAACCGACAGCCACCGAAACGTACCATGTGCTTGGCAACAGAATTGCAAGGGAGGCCGCTCGTTCCTCATCTGGCGTAGCCATTGGTTCAAAATCCGTTTCACGAAGCTGATTCGTCTAGATTGCGCTATCGCCGCTGTTGTAGTCCAAGGCAAACATGACAAATCTGAAACATCATGTGACTTTAGGTCTTAAGTAAATAATGTGGTTAATTTTGAGCCGATTTCCAATGAAAATTTACCAAAAGATGCTTCGTGCAAATACGCATTTTTTTTTAGTGGCTGGTCGCAGTACCTGCAATATATCGATTAAATGTTGACAATGTTTGTTTTTGCTTGACTTTGCCTTGCGTAAAGTTGATGATGACCTAGAAATATTATTGGCCATAACTTTGTCAATTTTGATTGGATTTCCAATTGCAAATAATGCCGACACTCGTCTTTAAAGGCGCATCTTTTGATGAGTGGTTCGTACCGGTAGCTGCAATGTTCGCTGCAGTAGAAGCACATCCACACATTTATGGATATAGCACATTTATTTATGCACATGCACATTCATGGGTATGTGACTTCAGGTTCACGCAACACCACTCCAACTCCACTCATGCAACTCCATAGTGCAAACATTCACATCACGCATGTAAAATAGCAATATTGTTTTTTTCATATTATCACAAATTGTCCAGCGAACGAGGTTGTTACTTGTTATTGTTGTTTACATATTCTGATTCAATGACAGACTTTTGCCGGCATTCCGTTGTTACCACTCGCCTCTGCCGCACCAAACACAGTTCACTGGGTCTGCAGAGGTGTATTGCCTTCACCCAGCGCCCGCCTCCAACCGACTCCGGCTCGGCTGGGCCGGCCAATCCCCTCCGGCAGTGGCCGGTGTCGCGCCGCACGGGCGAGGCCAGCGCGCGGAGCAGTGCGCTACCACGCAGTGGCGGCGCACGAGCGAGGCCAGCGCGCAAGGCCGAGGGTGTAGCACCATTCCGCAGCGAGCTCGAGGTCGCGCGACGCGGTTTAATTACCTGCTATAATACAGAATATAACATCACCCCCTTTACACCAAGTCGCGCAGCTGAAAACTGAAACTGAACAACATCTTGCCATACACTCACAACTGTACAACGGAGTTTGCCGCAGGCGCCATTACAACTCAATGCAACATCACTATGCAACAACCCTCTTAGCTTGAAAAACGTATACACCTAGCGTCAAATAACATTCGCGAGTAACTGAATATATACACCGCGTGTCATACGGAACATACGAAACGCGTTGGTACCAATGCCAGGGGCATATGCGGGATGTTGTTTTCGGGCCGGATGTAGGCAGTATAGGATTGGAGGACTATGATGTTTGTTCTCGGCTATCGTCCCATAACTCGAACAGCGTTGGGTTCTGGGATCGAGCTCGCACACGCTTGGAACGCCGAAAGTACGGACTGCTGCGCAGAGGCCCCCAGCACCCCACCATGTCATCGTCGACATCAAATCGCACATGGTGATTGTCTCGGGATGCTCCAGGAGCCCGAATGCACCCTCGTCGCGCAGCATCGGACTCCGTGGTGGCGCGACGGGCCGGCGGCAGGGCAGGCGTCGGAACCAGACGCGGACCGTTCGACACTTCATCTGGCCCAACAGAAGTAAAGATCCCAGGACGGATATAACGGCCACACCCACTCGGATATCTTGCAACGCAGCAGCAAAGCTGTTGAGCAGCATGCATTTATTTGGGAGCCCATGCACGGTTCATTCTCAAGCACACTGGCGTCGACATGCATGCATGGTGCTGGTTTCTGAAACATACGAGTAACACTAGCTTAGTATCTTAGCAACATAAAGTACTCTTACATGTAATACTGGCTGCATTCATAGCCAGAACAGAATCTGCCAGCATCTTATGGCCTAAATAACCCCATAAACATAGCATAATAATCATAACAACGAAGGTATGCATACCAAGTTGTGTCCTGTCGTGGGTCACATGGCACAATGAGCCAGGATATGCAGTGGACCCCAGAAATACAAAAGGCGGCCTGGAAGGGAACGTAACGCAGCGGAGACAATCAGGTGGAGGGTCAAGGCAACAAAAACAAAGAAGGAAAGGGAAAACGTGGACTGCTGCGCTTACATCCTCCCCTTTGAAACCTTGGGGTTTCAACAAATCTTGAGCAGCACAGAGGCCAATGGCAATCCCGGTCGAAGCCTCCACCACTACATCACGTCACTGAGCAAGACAAGCTTGTTTACAGGCCTCTTCAGGACAGTTCCTCTTGATAATACATCCACACTGCGTACCAGTCCGTCGTCGCTCTTCCGCACCTGAACCACTCGACCAAGTGGCCAACTACACCTTGGTGTGACTCCACTGGTCACCAGCACAATGTCATTTTCTGACAGATTCCTGTTCGGGTTGAGCCATCTTTGCCTTTTCTGAAGCGCGCTTGAGCACTCCTTCCTCCATCGAAGCCAAAACTGGTCGGCTAAGTACTGACACTGTCTCCACCTTCTGTTGCAGTACAGGTCCTGTGATTGAAAGACACCCGGCGGAGGTACTGGGTCACCTCCCAGCAGCAGAAGATCGTTCGGAGAGAGTGGCCGAAGATCCCGATGATCTGATGACATGACAGACAACGGCCGGCTGTTCATGACAGCCTCCACCTCACACAGGAACGTCATCAGCAGCTCATCAGTCAGCATCTGCTGGCCAAGCAGAGCGTCCAAAGTTTTACGAACGCTCCGGATGAGTCGTTCCCATGCGCCTCCGAAATTTGAAGCGCCGGGAGGATTGAATCGCCACTCGATTCCCTTGTCAAGCATCGTTACATTGATCTTCGATTCGAACTTGCGAAGCTCTTCAAGCTCGCGGCCTAGTTCTCGAGAGGCTCCAATGAAGTTGGTGCCTTGATCCGACGTCAGACTCTTCACGTTCCCTCTTCTGGCGATAAATCGTCGCAGGGCACAGATAAACGAATCTGTCGTCAGGGACTCTGCAACCTCAAGATGTACTGCCCTGCAAGTCAAGCACGTAAAGATGACGCCATACCTCTTGATGTGTCCCCGTCCTCTCTTGACCAGGAAGGGTCCGAAATAATCCACTCCCGTATGCGTGAACGGTGGCTCGTCCACAGCAACACGACTAGGCGGGAGATCCGCCATCTTCTGCTGCGACACGATACCATGACGGCGGCGACAGTCGAAACAGCGCCCTAGAACACGGCGCACCGCTGCGGACCCCTTCACCACCCAGTACTTGTCTCGTAGGATGGACAGCACATGCTCCCTTCCTCCATGACCAACGTTCACATGCACCTGTTTGATAACGTAGTCCACCACTGCACCGCTTCGTGGCAGTACGATAGGATGTCTCCTTTCACGGGAAATTCCACTTGCTCGTGACAGACGGCCACCCACCTTGATCACACCATCCTCCAAGAAGGGGTCGAGTCTTGCGATGCTGCTGGTACGGCTCACACGAGCAGACGCTCTCAGACAGGCCAGCTCAGCGGGATACGCTCTCTCTTGTGCATGTCTTACCAGGGCGGCCTCTGCTGCTTTCAGCTCCTCCAATCGGAGTCGACCGGTTTGCACTTCCACCCCGCTGCCTTGCACCTGTCGAACCGTGTGGAGAAGCCTGGTCTTGAGGCGAAGAATCCACGCCACTGCACGCCTGAGACGGATCCAGTTCGAGTAGTGATCGACCAAGGAGTTGATAGGATCCTCTAGCACAGCTACTGTGCACAGAGCTGGTGTTCGTTTCACTTCTGGGTCACTGTCCAGAGGACATGTCATACCTTCCGGAAGTTCAGGCCACTCTCCTTCTCTTTGAAGGAAGGCTGGTCCGTAGAGCCACATGTCGTCACCCTTCAGCAAGGTAGCGTGCGTGCCCCTGGAGGCGACGTCAGCCGGGTTGGAGCGAGACGCAACATACTTCCACTGATGAGGCGATGAGCCATCATGTATAACCGCCAACCTGTTTGCGACGAACACATGGAAACGGGTACGCTCGTTGCAGATGTACCGGAGAACGGTCGTGCTGTCTGTCCAATAGACAACTCTGTCTATCGGCAACTGCAGACAGCGCTGCAGCATGTCATTGACACGGACAGACAGTGTGGCGGCTGTCAGCTCCAAACGGGGAATGCTTACACCCTTGATTGGCGCCAGACGCGACTTTCCGAAGACAAATGTACAGTGAGCCTCACCCCTGTCGTTCACCACACGCAGGTAGGATACAGTGCCATACCCCTGGCTGCTGGCGTCGGAGAAATGGTGGAGTTCCCGTGACACAATCGTTCCAAATCCAGAGGGGACGATACACCTTCGAATCTTCACGTCGGACAGTAGGTGAAGCTCGCTCGCCCACTTGTTCCACCTTGCTTGCAGTTCCGAAGGAGCTTCCTCGTCCCAGCACATCTGCAGCCTGGCCAGCTCCTGGAGGACAAGTCTTCCTGTTAGGACAACAGGAGCGGACAAACCTATGGGATCATACATTGATCCCACCACAGCCAGCATGCTTCTCCGTGTGCGTGCTGCACTCACGCCTCCGACTTCCAAACCAATCAGATCAGCTTCCACCACCCAGCGAACGCCAAGTACTCGCTCCGCAGGCAGATGGTCTCGGTTCAGGTTCAGCTCCTTGACCTGCTTACCGCGGTCTTCTCTTTGGACAGATGCTAACACCGGTCTGCTGTTGCTGACAAACTTGGTCAGCCGGAACCCACCTCGGGCACACAGAGATTGCAGATCACCTGCCAGACGCACGGCCTCGTCCTCCGTCTCAGTGGAACATAGACAGTCGTCTACGTAGAAGTTTGACAGAATTGTCGACGTAGCATCGGCGCTACACTCGTCGCCAAAGTCCAGAGCGGATTTACGCAGCGCGAAGCTAGCACAGCTCGGCGAAGACGAGGCGCCAAAAAGGTGCACCGTCATCCTGTACTCGGTGGGTGACGAGTCAACGTCACCATCGCTCCACCAGAGGAAGCGCAGGAAGTCACGATCTGCCTCAGGAACCTTCACCTGGTAGAACATAGCCTCAACGTCAGCAGCAAACGCGACTGGTCCCCGTCTGAAGCGGACAAGGACATCTATCAATGGATTGGTCAGGTTGGGTCCAGATAAGAGTTCCTCGTTCAAGGAAATACCCTGATACTTCGAGGCACAGTCAAATACCACGCGTATCTTCTCCTTCTTCGGGTTCAGCACGGCATGATGTGGAAGATACCACACTCGCCCATTACCCTTTCTGAGGTCTTCACAGGGCACCTCCTCTGCGTAGCCCTTGTTGAGCATGTCTTGCATGAATTCTTGGTATTTCTTGGCGAATTTTGAGTCAGAGAACCTTCTCTTGAGCGCTTGTAGTCTTCGCAAGGCGACTTCCTTGTTGTTGGGCAGCACCACACTCTTGTTCCTTAGAGGCAAAGGTATCGAGTAGTGACCTTCCACCATCTCACAGCCAGACTCCACGGAAGATAGCCATTTGGTGTCTTCCACGGACAAACCACACTGATCAGTTGCCAGGCTTTCAATGCCCTCGTGATAAACAGTAGATGACTGAGAGACGCTTATCCGATTTACCCTGGCTTGCAAACCAGATTGCTTTGAGGGCTGTCTGGTTGGACCGTTGATGACCCAGCCCAGTCTCGTCTTGATGGCGAATGGGCCACCTTCTTCGCTTGCCACGACGTCCAGAGGTTCCATAGCGGTTGGAACGTTTACTCCAATCAAGAGACCCACTCCTCTCACTTCTTGCAGCTCCATGCTCACTTCTCTGAGATACTGCCACTGCTCTACATCCTCTCGCCTTGGGATATCTTCTTCCAACACCGGAATGCTGTTCAGGGAATAGATGGGAGGAAGAGGAATGGAGACATTCTCATCAAGATCTTGCAGCTCCAGATCTGATACTACAGTCGTGTCCATCACAACATCAGAGCCCCCCACTGTAGACAGAGTCAGTTGAGTTGGGTGCCCTTCAACACACAGCTGCTCAAGAAGGGACTTCTTACAAAAGGAAGCAGAGCTGCCCGAATCCAAGAACGCGTATGTAACTATGCCTGGACCACCACGAAAACGTATCTTAACTGGCACCACGGGAAGTCCTGATCCTCCAGTTTGCCATGCTGGCTACCATGCTCACAGGTGGATCATCTGAGCGTGATACAGGTATCCTGTTACCTGTACGAGACCGTCTAGAACAGTCTCTTGCTATGTGACCCTTGTTCAGACACATAAAGCATATGCCATTTCTCATGATGAATTCCCTTTTTTCGCCTTCAGTTGTTTGACCAAATTTCACACAATGTTCCAAAGCATGAAGTCCAGAACAAAAGTAGCATGACTGCAGTCCATGACTACCCCCTCCGTCTGCATGGTAAGATTGGTTCTCGCCCTATGATCCATCACACGTCTCGTCCCAGAGTTGGCTTCTCTCCCAGTCTGCGGTGCTGCTCTCTCTTGGCTCTTGAGATGACTCGTCTGTCTCCCAAACAAAGGATTGGACTGGATTCTGGCTTCATCCTCAATGAAGTGTGCAAGATCACCAAACAGAACTGTCCTGCCTTCTTCTTCACTTATCCTGTCTGCCACCCTGCGCCACCTGTCTTGAAGAGAGTAAGGCAGCCTTTCACACACATGTCTCAGCGTCTTTGGATGGTTGAGCTCACTTGAGGCGAAGGAGCTTGAGTCAATGGCATGACAACATCCTGTCATGAATATTGACAGTTCGTCCAAGCCAGCCACATCGTCACTCTTGATGATTTGCCATCTGAGCAGCTTGTCTACGTAAGCTGATGCTACATGGTTCTCGTCTCCATACCTCCTTGTGAGTAGCCTCCGAGCCTCATGATAGCCACCCTCTTTCATGTGCAAGCATCCTCGAACAATGTCTTTCTGCTTTCCATATACATACTGATCCAAGAAGTGGAGGAGCTCTTCCTCATCATCAGTGTGGTTGGCAATCCTGGAATCAAATGCTCTCAAAAACAAGCGAAACTCTGTACAATCACCTCCAAATTTGGGTACTTCAACCCTGGGAAGCACTGATCTTCGAGAATGTTCAATCATGGTTCTTGCAAGCCGTCCCTCTTGTTTCTGGAGACTTTCAACATTCTGATTTCTTCCAACTTCTGCTCCTTCACTTGAAAGCATTCTTGGGATCAGATGATTTAGGCTGGCTGGAGCTTGTTGTCCTGGCCCAGCAACTGCTCTTGTAGGTTCATCAGTTTGTACCTTGGCACAACATAGGCCATGCAGGTTGTTCAGTTCAGTCTCAGATTCAGCCAGGACCTTCTCCCTAGCTTCCGTTTCAGCCATCTCCACATTCAGCTCAAGCTCTTCCATCTTCATCTTGAGTTCCATTTCTTGGCGTAGGAGCTCATGTTTCTTTGACATAGCAGATGCTCTTGCCACAAGGCCTGCCTTCCTTGCAGATTCTCTTATCTTCTCCAACACAAGCTGGCTCGTGGTACTCAGCTACAGAAACTTGAGAAGCACTGTCTTCTGGCCTCACCTGGTCTTCCTTTCCCACAGCACTGCCAGAACTTTCCCATTTTGAAACAAATTCATCAGTGGTTACCCCTTCCTCAGTCAATGCAGCTTGCAGACGCTCAATGAGAACACTCTTGTTTCCCTTAGGATCCTTCTGCCTATTGATCAGTTCATCCTGCAACGTTGAAACCTTCAACCTATCCATCTCAACCCAACTGGTATTTCTTCCGTCCACAAAGGAATGGTCAAGGAATGGAGAACTAGGAGAATACCCTATGCAACTGAAGACATGTAGGGAAAAATACAATGGAGCTGAAATGGAAACAAAAACCAGCCAATTCCAGCTGTGGATCAACAAACAGGGCCTGCCAAGATAACCAATGCTACTAATTGAATTGTCAAGGCAAACAATTGAAGATTGTTACACGTAAGAGACACCTGCACCTGCAGACACCCTTCAGACACCTGCATACACTAAGCACATCACTTCAATGTCCAGACTAAATGCCAGTCTCCATCACACAACATAAGTCGCATCAAAATAGGACACAACAAATTCAACACCACTCGGTATGCTAACTCGGGCTGTCAGTTAGAGCACTGGTATGACAGCAGTCTGGTCATGTCACATCAATTGTCTTGTTCACTGAGCTAGGTTCTCTCCTCCAGCAATGTCATCTGCACATCAAGGTGTCTTCAATTTCATATGCCTTCACTGTTCATGGTCGTTCCCCATTCAGGTCAATCAAATTTAATTCATACAAGGTTTGACCATCATCAGGCAACTTGAAACTATAACGGCCACACCCACTCGGATATCTTGCAACGCAGCAGCAAAGCTGTTGAGCAGCATGCATTTATTTGGGAGCCCATGCACGGTTCATTCTCAAGCACACTGGCGTCGACATGCATGCATGGTGCTGGTTTCTGAAACATACGAGTAACACTAGCTTAGTATCTTAGCAACATAAAGTACTCTTACATGTAATACTGGCTGCATTCATAGCCAGAACAGAATCTGCCAGCATCTTATGGCCTAAATAACCCCATAAACATAGCATGATAATCATAACAACGAAGGTATGCATACCAAGTTGTGTCCTGTCGTGGGTCACATGGCACAATGAGCCAGGATATGCAGTGGACCCCAGAAATACAAAAGGCGGCCTGGAAGGGAACGTAACGCAGCGGAGACAATCAGGTGGAGGGTCAAGGCAACAAAAGCAAAGAAGGAAAGGGAAAACGTGGACTGCTGCGCTTACAACGGATCTTCTGTGATGGAGGCTAATGAGTCACATCCGACGTCACCTGGGTGTCCAACTCATGTCTGTCTGGGCGCGGTGCTCCGCCCCTGGAGGACGTCCGAGCGCGTTGCATCACTTGCTTGATGTAGTTGGGCGCGTCGTAGTAAGGATGGGGTTGCGAATGATGTGCCCTCTGCTCCTTTCCGTCAACGTTCTTCACCAGATATGTGATGCCGTTGTCGCCCACCTTGAAGACGGTCAGCGGATCGAGATAGCGAGCTTCAAACTTGTTTTGAAGAAAGATGTCCAGGCAGCTGAGCTGTCTTCTTCACTCGATCTCCGACTTTGAACGGCGCGAACCCTGGGTGTCCTGGCTTTCAGACACCCTGAGAATCCTTGGAGATGATGGCAGCTCCACCATCAGCATGCCTCTGCCTAAGCAAGAAAGCCGCCGGGGAAGTCTTGATATCGGCGTGCTTGGTACCGTTGTAGGTAGCCATTGCTCTCAGGCAGGGTGGAGGTCCCAGTCGCCCGCACAGGCTGTCAGCAGACGGAGTGACTGACCGATCGTCCGGTTGCATCGCTCGACAGCACCATTTCCTTCAGGGTGATGCGGCGTTGTGTACGTGTGCTCAGTGTTCCAGTCGACCAGAACTGCCTCAAATTCGGTGCCACGGAATTCTGGACCATTGTCCGACAAAACCCGCTGAGGGACTTTCAGGAGGGCTGGCGGGAAGCGATGCTGAAACGCAGATGCTACAGATGCTGACGTCTTAGATCGAACGGGTCCGCTACTGCCCACTTCGAGCAGTGGTCCACGGCCACCAAACAACCCAGATATCCTCTACCTGAGCGAGGAAACATGACCACAACTACCGAGACCAGCTCAAATGGTTTCTTGCTCTCTATCTTCTAAACAGGTAGAGAGTGGATCTGGGCTGAGGCCTTGTACAGTTGGCAGCGCTGGCATGTCTTCACGACGTCGGTGATCACTGAACTGAGACCCGGAGAGAACACACGCTGACTGAAGAGATGATACAGCTTGTCCCGCCCAATGTGGGCTATGTCACCATGAACACTGAACGCCAACTCGGTCAACCAGTCTCAGGCGACAACTGGCACTGCACGATGCGTAGGGTGACTGTATACAAGCAGACCCCTCTCCAGTTTCAGTCGTTTCATGTGCTTTTTGAAGTCACTCAAGCTAGCTGGTAGACGCCTGGGAGACGTCGACAACCTCACATGTTCCGCCAACTCCTTCAGCTGGTCATGGAGTGACTGATGCTCTCGGATCAGCTCTTCAGCGGGAACACCCGTGTCGACAGCGTAATTGACGGCCACAGTCTTATGAGTATCCAGGCCATCAAACATTCCCACGCTGTCCGCTCCACAGCGAATAAGGCGACACCCGAAGTCGATACAGACACCAGCTGCTCGCAGGAAGTCAACGCCAAGAAGAAGGCAGTGTCCGAAAGAGTCAGTCTCATCCACCAATAGAACAGTTGGCACCGGCGGATGATGTGAGGACAAGCACACGTCTGCGTAAATGAACGCTCACATCGTGTGGGTCCGCAGAGGCCAACGATAGGGATGCTCGTGTTCTGGATGGGGATCTCTGGATCGTGTGCTGCAACGGAGCGCAATGCGCTACCGCTAATGAGACCCACAGTCGCTCCGGTGTCCAGAAGCCCACAGAGCGGCACTCCGTTGGAGACTACGGTGAGTGAACACTGAGTAGGTTGGTCATGAATGCACTGTGCGGCCTCCAGCTGCTCTCCGGAGGACGGATCCTCTCCCTTACCGGTCGGCGTCTGCTGGTCTGTCGAACTGGTGCTCAGACAACTCGCCGTTGCGATGTGAGATACTGCTTTGAATTCGGGACACGCGCGAAGCAAGTTGAAGTGCACACCGCCGAGACACTGTAGATGGATGATGTCAGTCACCTCCCGAGACCCGCTGATGAACGTCATCGGGTTGTCCCGTCCAAAGTGCACAACAATCTTCGCTCCGTAGACGAACGACGCTGCTGTCAGTATGTCCAACGCCAGAGGCTGTCCTTGGGCGCGCATCAATCTCTGCGCCTGTCGAGACAGCCGGTCGAGCTTGAACCCATACCTGTTGGGGAATTGGAGAGCTTCATCGACCAGCTTCTGGCGTACATCCCTGTTTTCCACCTGGCCACCCTCCTTGTGCATCTTCCAGTGGCGCAGACATTCCGCCAGAGCATCCCCACCGCCTTCTGGTCGGTGCCAGATCCGAAGTCCGTCCGGTAGCGTGTCAGCTCCAGGTGTCTCAATGGCTGATGATGGTTCTCCGGCGTGCACGCGAGAAAGGAGGTAGGCGGCGAAGTTGGACTTGCCGGGGATGTAAATGATCTCGAAGTCATAATCGTCCAGTTCCTCCACAGTGCGAGCCAGCCGATGGTTGACCAGGCGCATGTTGTGTAAGTACATCAGTGCTTGATGATCGGTGAAAATCTTGAAGTGGACAGCGCACACGAACGAATTAAACATTTTGACGCCCCAGCGAAAGGCAGCGAGCTCTTCCGGTTGTCGAGTAATTCTTTTGAGCACTGGAAAACGTCATCGACGCGAACGCGATGAATCTGGGTTATCCTTGCTCCTGGGTCAAGCATGCTCCAGCACTAGTGGCAGACGCATCCACCCACAGGGATCACCCACAGGGATAGAGGCTCCGAATCCGGGCTGTAGTCGGGGAACGCGAGGGTGATATCAGTCTGTAGATCGGTTTTCAGCTGTTAAAACGACTTCACCATCTTATCCGTCCAGGTAAGGACAGTCTTGGCAGGTAGTCCGGTCAGCTCCGAGAGGGGCTTGGCAGTCGTTGAACAGTCCCTCACAAACTTCCGCTGGTAATTCACAATCCCCAAGAACTGGCGAAGCTGGTGAACTGTTTTTGGGCGATCTAGATTTGTGATCTGCTCGACGTACTCCGGAGACTTTCGGAGACCTGAAGAGCTGATGATGTGACCGAGGAACTTGACCTCTGGCTGGAACCAGGTGCACTTCTGTCCGTTCAACTTGATTCCCTGGGATTCGAGAGCGGTAAGAACGTCGTCAGCAAGCTCCAGATGCCGCTCAAATGAGGTCTCTTCAAAAGAAGGTCATCCAGGTAAACGGTCAACTTCTCACGCGCGAAGCCATGGAGGATCGTCTGCATCTCCTTCTGGAATTGTGCCGGTGCATTCTTGAGCCCGAACGGAAGGCGCCGTAACCTCCAATGTGCTCTTGGGGTACTGAATGCCGTGTAGTCCCGCGATGTTTTCTCCAAAGGTAAGTGGCAGTAGGCCTTCGAGATGTCCAGCGCACTGAACCAGCGTACCCCGTGCTGAACGCTGAACACTAACTCGCTGACATCAGGCATCAGAAATCGAGTGGTTACCGTCTTCTGATTTAAGCGACGTGTAGACACGTTGCTGATTCCCCAGGCATTCTACTTCGTGAACGATCACCTTCAGTCGCCAACACAACTGAGGATGTTGACTCAGCCTCGTGCTTCTTGCACTGCAGTATTGGCAAGTGGTGACCCCAGTGTAGCGTTTTACCATGAATGTTCTTGTTGTACTTGATCTCCAGCTTCAAATGTTTACCAAGGGTTTCAGACAGATTCTGGATCAGTCGGTCACGAAGTAGCTCCGACGTCTGCATGTCCTCTGCTGGAAAAGCGTCCTCGAAGAGGGAAGACAGACGAAGTGCGAAGAGCGAGATATCTTCCCCTTGGCGACGTCGTGTACTCGATACATACATACATACTCCAATCGTGGCTGCAGCGGCCGGTGGGCAGATGCACGGCCGGAAACCGGCTGCAGCGGCCCCAGACTGGCGCTTTTGGACGTTTTTTTAGGTCAAGATCCTGCGTAGAGGATACTGCCGAGCGCCATACGTGACGCCGCCCGCTGGCCGGTGCTCACGTTTAATGGTGTCGCGCGGCTCTGGTAGCGGCGTTATTTGATGGGACAGGTGTGCCCTAACAGCGACACCCTGCCGATGTCCGGGTCAAAACGAGGAGCCAGGAATGTGCTTGACGCCTGCAAGGTGGTCTGGGCGCCGGCGTCTCCGCTATCGGGGAGCTGCGCTGTCCAGTGTCCCCACGTCCGCCGTTCTTGCCATATTGTGGATATCGAAAATATAGCTTTGTCAAAGTTTATATTCTTTTACTTATATGTGTATCCCGCTTTGTTTGTTTTGAGATAATTTAAAATGTGGCTCGCTACAATATCGCGGCCCTCTGTACCGCGGTCCTCTCTCCCTCTGTCTGCAGGCCCGGCGGTGGTGAACGGTGGTGTGGGCGACTCGGACCGGACTCCAGCCCAGTCGCCGGACTCAGCTGGTTCGTCTGATGCCAGCGACACAGAGGACGGCGGCGGAGACGCCCGATGCAGGATCGGTACGTGACGGGCTGGGCTGGGCTGGGCTGGGCTGGGCTGGGCTGGGCTGGGCTGGGCTGGGCTGGGCTGGGCTGGGCTGGGCTGGGCTGGGCTGGACTGGACTGGACTGGACTGGGCTGGGCTGGGCTGGGCTGGGCTGGGCTGGGCTGGGCTGGGCTGGGCTGGGCTGGACTGGACTGGACTGGACTGGGCTGGGCTGGACTGGACTGGACTGGACTGGACTGGACTGGACTGGGCTGGACTGGACTGGACTGGGTTGTTGTCTCCCTCCGGCAGGATCACTCCTGTGTAGCCTCGTGACTCTGGAGGTGCCTGGCGGCGGCACCCAAAGCCGCCATCACTCCGCTGCGCCGGACCTCTTCGCGTTTCGGGTAGATGGTCCCCAGGTGTCTCAGACGGACACTTATGAGGGCCGGGCAGTTGAGCAGGATGTGCTCCGGCGTGTCTGTCTCCTCTCTGCAGACGGTGCAGCAGCCCGCCCGGCACGCCTTACTGCTAAACTGTTGGCATTCCGGGCTGGGGGTTCGTCCTATTCTGTGCATGTACTGCGCTGACTCGGACCAGTGGCCGGCGCGCAGTTGGTGGACATCCACCGCTGTCCCTCGGGGGTGCTCCTTGGGAGCGGCTCGGGTAGGTGGTCCTTCATCGGGGTCTTGTACCAGCCGTCGGGCCACTCCCGGACGGACCTGGCCTTGGCCGCCCGGGCTGCCGCACGGTACGAGGTGCGGACATCCACGGGAACCCCCCGCTGCGGCAGGGCCGAGGCCTCTTTCGCTATGGTGTCTGCCCGCTCGTCCCCTCCAGGTCGCAGTGGGCAGGGACCCACTGGAGGTGCATCCGCCGGGATCCGCCGTTTGCCAGGTCGATCAGCCCCTCCCAGATGGCCGTGCCCAGAGTCGAAGTCTGGGCAGCTGGGCCACTTCGGAGCGTCGCCAGGGCGGCCTGCGAGTCGGAGCAGAGGATGACGGGGTCCTCCGTGTAGGCAGGGCACTCCAGGAGGTACTCGATGGACACTCGAAGCGCGACCATCTCGGCCCGGTAGCTGGAGCATATGCTGCCCGCCGCCTTCCTGATGACGTGGCGGCTGCATCCGTCCGGGTAGTCCACGAACACCCCGGATCCCCGTCCCGCACTCATGCGGTCGCCGAGTCGTCGGTCCACAGCCAGGTGGCACACTGTGGCAGCGACTGCAGGTGCAGAGTTGCTGCACTCCTCTCCCCAGCGGTGGCGCCGATCGGCAGCGATCCAACGTCCAGTCGGATCGAGATGCTGTCCGTCGGGGTCCACGGTGGGGGTCTCGTGGTCAACCGAGGCTCAATGGGGAGGCTGACGTCAGCTCTTTCCCACACCGCTCCCCGAGCTCTCTCCATCCCGTCACGGACACCAACCGGCTGGGCGCCGTAGCCTCCGCGATGGCGCGCAGTGGGTCGTCCGGGGGCAGCGCGCGTGCCTTGTTCCTCGCTGTCACCGGCGCGATTCCGCCCTCCGCTCTCACCGTGTGTCTCGGTGTCGACGCCGGTCAGCCGGTGATAACTCGGCTCGCAGCCAGCATCTCGACTTGGAGTACTCCGAGGTTGGTTTTCTCTGAGGCCGGCATCCACGCTGCAGCGGCGTGTTCCATAGCGCCTCTTACGTAACCGTTGGTGGCAGTTCGGAGGAGCCGGTCGTCCAGTTCCCATGACCGGCTCATGAGCTGTCGCAGATGTTTGGTCCCTGGCCTGACCTTTCTCCGGAGCCGCCGGCAGCGGGGGCCGAAGTGGAGCAGCCAGTCCAGCGTGACTCCGAGCAGGTGGAGGGTCTCCTTCGCCACGACGGTCTTCCCGGCCACCTTGATATGGCAGCCGTCGGCGTCCCGGGCGTATTGGGAGAGCACTAGAAGTTGTGTTTTCTCCCCGGATACCACCATCTTGGTGTCGTTCGCCCACTTCGTTAGAGCATCAGCGGCCTGCTGAGCTCTCTCCATCGCGGTCTCGATCTTGTTACCGGCGCAGAGCACCGCCGTGTCATCAGCATACATGTAGGGGGAGCAGTGGGGACCTTGAGCACGCTGGTCAGCGGTGCCGCCCATAATACAATCAAACTGGGTGATAACACGCAGCTCCCCTGGGGTAGTCCGACGCGGAAGATACGTTCTCCGGACAGGGTCCCGTTAACTTCGACTCTGGCGCGTCGATCTCGCAGCCAACTGCCACACCCAGCGGACGAAGCACAGTGGGGAGGCCCTGCTCGATCAGGCTGACTCGCAGATACCGGTGGTCGACAACGTCGTATGCTCGAGCGAGGTCAAGCGCTACAAGGACATACTTCTGTGCCGTTGAGCCGTCAGGCCTTTTATGAGCTGAGGTCTCGGAGCAGCGGCGGCGGCGGCCGGGAGACCGCCGCCAGGCGCCCCACTGAGAGGGCACAGTGGAACCCGTTTCGCTTGACCTCCGCCGTTGTGGGCCCGGGAGCCCCGGCGGAGGACGGGCCAGAGGGCCCACGCTTCCCATCACGTGAAGTCTTTGGATGATGGGTCGGGCCGGGCCGTGTTGGGCTGGATAGGCTGGGCTGCGAATGGTGACGTGATGCGCTAAGCAGCCTGGGGTGTGTGAGGGTGGGGTGTATCCGGCGCCCAGAGTGATGGCGAGAACTGTTCTTTGTTCGAAACTGTTAATTTGTTTTGTTTTTGTATCGCCCATTTATTTATTGTAGCTGAATACAAATCAGCCTCAGATTGGGCGGGAGAGGCACCACGGCTAAGCCAACGGCTTATGTGCCAATCCATAGCCATGATATTGTATCATAATCTATGACCTTTTTGTGAAAATACATTATTATTATTATTATTATTATTATTATTATTATTATTATTATTATTATTATTATTATATTATTATTATTATTATTATTATTATTATTATTATTATTATTATTATTATTATTATTATTATTATTATTATTATTATTATTATTATTATTATTATTATTATTATTATTATTATTATTATTATTATTATTATTATTATTATTATTATTATTATTATTATTATTATTATTATTATTATTATTATTATTATTATTATTATTATTATTATTATGCTGGGCTGGGCCGTATTGGACTTAGCCCGGTCTGGCCGGACCAGCCCAGTAGCAGAGACAGCAGGTGGAGGGCGCTTCGGACCTCTCGGGACTCATCTGGACCCGGTCCCCTCCACTCCCCTCCCCTCCCCTCCCCTCCCCCTACCCTACCCTACCCTACCCTACCCTACCCTACCCTACCCTACCCTACCCTACCCTCCCCTCCCCTCCCCTTCCCCTCCCTCCCCTCCCCTCCCCTCCCCTCCCACTCCCCTCCCCTCCCTCCCCTCCCCTCCCCTCCCCTCCCCAGAGCGGGTGCTGCGGACCTCTCTGGACTCATCTGACCCGGTTCCCTCCCCTCCCCTCCCCTCCCCTCCCCCTCCCCTCCCCTCCCCTCCCTCCCTCCCCTCCCCTCCCCTCCCCTCCCCTCCCCTCCCCTCCCCTCCCCTCCCCTCCCCTCCCCCAGAGCGGGCGTTGCGGACCTCTCTGGACTCATCTGACCCGGTTCCCTCCCCTCCCCTCCCCAGAGCGGGCGTTGCGGACCTCTCTGGACTCATCTGGCCCGGTTCCCGGTTCCCTCCCCTCCCCTCTCCTCCCCTCCCCCAGAGCGGGTGTTGCGGACCTCTCTGGACTCATCTGACCCGGTTCCCTCTCCTCCCCTCCCCAGAGCGGGCGTTGCGGGGCCGGCCGCAGCTGCGGGCCGCTCTGGACTCGCTGCTGGCCGAGCGGGACTGCCAGGCGGAGCAGCTGCAAGTGCAGCTGACGGCGGCCACAGAGCGGCACGACTGCGAGCGGGTCGAGCATCTGCGGGAACAGCTGGCGGCAGCCGACAGACGGACAGAAGAGCTGCAGGAACAGCTGGCGGCAGCCGACAGACGGGCAGAGGAGCTGCAGGAACAGCTGGCGGCAGCCGACAGACGGACAGAAGAGCTCAAGAACAGCTGGCGGCAGCTGACAGACGGGCAGAGGAGCTGCAGGAACAGCTGGCGGCAGCCGACAGACGGACAGAAGAGCTGCAGGAACAGCTGGCGGCAGCCGACATACGGGCAGAGGAACTGCAGGCTGAGCTGACTGAACTGAGACTTGACCACGATCGACTCAGTCAGCTGCTGGCCGACCGCGACAGACAGCAGCTCAGGTCAGTCTGATGTCTGATGCAGCTCAGATGTACAAACAGGGAGCGGCAGGGGAACTGCAATATTCCAGCTGTGAGCGTCGACCGTCAGGGCCGTCAGGTCAGGTCAGTGCCGGTCAGGACCGTCAGGTCAGGTCTGACCGTCAGGGCCCGTCAGGTCAGGTCTGACCGTCAGGGGCCGTCAGATCAGGTCTGACCGTCAGGACCGACCGTCAGGACCGTCAGGGCCGTCAGGTCAGGTCTGACCGTCAGGGCCGTCAGTTCAGGGCAGGGCCGGGCAGGGCCGGGCAGGGCCGGGCAGGCCGGGCAGGGCCGGGCAGGGCGGGCAGGGCGGGCAGGGCCGGGCAGGGCCGGGCAGGGCCGTCAGGTCAGGTCTGACCGTCAGGGCCGGTCAGGGCCGGTGTCGGTACCTGGTTATCAGCTCCGTAGAGCAGATAGGATTGTTTAGATCACGGTCTGTGGTTTAGGTAACGATATGTGTGCTGATCGGCGTGGTACGGCTTCGGTTAACCGATCCGCGTGGCTTACGTATAATTACAGCTCATGGTAGTCTAGTTCACCTTGTCACAATGCGTGTAGTATAATGAACTAATCGCCCCTGGAGACGCCAGCTATTCCCTTTGCCTGTCCCTTGTTTCCCTGGCCTGTCCCTGGTTCCCGTCTGTCGTGTCTCCTGCTGAGCGCGTCACATTGTCCCGTCCCCTGTCCCCCGTGCCATGCCCCCTGTCCCCTGTCCCCTGTCCCGTCCCCGTCCCCCGTCCCCCGTCCCCTATCCCCCGTCCCCGTCCCCGTCCCCGTCCCCGTCCCGTCCCCGTCCCCGTCCCCGTCCCCGTCCCCGTCCCCTGCCTGCCGGTCACATTGTACTGTCCCCGTCCCCCGTCCCCCGTCCCTCGTCCCTCGTCCCCCGTCCCCCGTCCCCCGTCCCCCATCCCCCGTCCCCCGTCCCCCGTCCCCCGTCCCCCGTCCCCCGTCCCCCGTCCCCCGTCCCCCGTCCCCCGTCCCCGTCCCCCGTCCCCGTCCCCGTCCCCGTCCCCGTCCCCGTCCCCTGCCTGCCGGTCGGGCCGTGGCGGTGCTGCAGTGACCTGCAGTCGGTGTACTGACCCGTGCCCGTCCCCTGCCCCTGCCTGCCGGTCGGGCCGTGGCGGTGCTGCAGTGACCTGCAGTCGGTGTACTGACCCGTCCCCGTCCCCTGTCCCTGCCTGCCGGTCGGGCCGTGGCGGTGCTGCAGTGACCTGCAGTCGGTGCGCGCCCAGTGCCAGATAGAGAGCCTGCAGCAGCGCCAGGCCAGCCAGCTGGGTCGGCTGCGGGCCGACAGCCAGTCGGCGGCCGAGCGGGCCGACAGCCAGTCGGCGGGCCGAGCGGGCCGACACCCGCATCAGGGCGCTGGAGACGCTGTAAGCGGCCAGGGGGCTGTGTAGTGTGTACCGCTCAGTCCATGCAGGTCTACCGCAAATACTGTCCGGCCGATACCAGGCAGGAGCGGAGTGTCGGCCTTTCTGCTGTTGTCCACTTCTTGGACTTGTCAGTGTTGTGTGTCCAGTGTCAGTGTTCGACTGCGAGCACGTCACTGTACTGACGGTCTTGGCTCTGTATGCTGTCGTGGATATGCTAGCGAGCTCATGCATCGTGCTGTAAAAGCAGCATGACGTCACACCTGATTGCTGAATGTTAAAGGAAAGTTAAAAGGAGGGCAGTTCACCTTTAAGTTTTAACACTTGTTTTGAACTGAGATAGCAGAATTATAGTGCGCCTCGAAAATGGGGCGTCGTGAAAGAGTGCGTTCGCTACATTCAGTAATGCTGACGTAGGATCGAATATATGATTGGAATTTAGCGGTTTCGGACCACCGAAACTCGCGGGCTGCCGGCCGCCCGGCCGACGTGACATCCGGGACCTCCGATACACTATCTGACACAGGGTCCCTGATCACCACGCATCTCTAAGCATCGCTTAGCCGCCCGCGCGGCGCGACGGACCCTTGTCAGAAATTTTAGTAGGCGGAGCCGGCCGTGAGAAACCACTGGTATTGTATGCGTAACGCGTCATACAAAAGAGAAACTTATTTATTTCCCCACAGATATCCATGTATGATCCAAACCAAAGCCATATTCGTATTTGTTCAGCTAAGATACCCTAACTGCCACATATCAAGAGATATGCCACGGTGAACTATTTATTCCCTTTGTCTTTATTTTGCCATTGTTTTTTTCTCTCAACTGGTTGCGTTCTTAGAGTCCGGCCTCATATGTATACCAGTAAGGCGCCGTAGTTGGCGATGAACGAGCGAGCGCGAAGGAAATGTATGGGGAATTTCAACTCGATCGGGCAAGTAGTTTCTGAGATACAAAAAAGGGTACGCACGTGCGCACGTGTAGAGGCACCCACCTTTAACTTGTGGGAAAGTGGGGGCTGAGAGGTCCCTAACCACACATCAAATTTGAACACAATCGGCTCAGCCGTTCCTGAGATATAGAATAGGGGTGTGCACGTGCGCACGTGCAGAGTCACCCCACCCCTGAGTTGTGTGAAAGTGGCGGCTGAGGGGTCCCTAACCACACACGAAATTTGCACATAATCTGCCAAGCCGTTGCAGAGTTATTGCGAGAAAACACTTGTCAACACCCCTCACACGGTACGCGCCACGCGTAGTGGTAGTCACCCACATGAATCGGCACTGGTTTCAAACAGGGTAGGTTAGATGGGGCTGCTCAGCAAATCGCTTGTCAATCGGACGTGCGGTTGCAGAGATATAAGCTTCTCAAAAGCGTCGCCACGGGTCCGGGCCGGGCCGGCCCGCTCATAATCAGAATTTTCCCATACACCACGGAAGGACGAGCGAGCGCTTCGCGCTCGCTCGTAATAATTGTATTGTATTGTCATGCTCTAGTTTATTTTTCGTGCCCCGCGCACCGTGTAAAGTGAAGTAATTGTGTGAAATCTTGTCCACCTATATTGCTGAGTTGGTAGAGCCTCGGGCTGCGAACTTGCCTACCGTGCATAGTGGGGTGCATTGATATCAGTACCGTGTGTGATGTTATTAGCCCGTCTGACGTCAGTACCGTGTGTGATGTTATTAGCCCGCCCGACGTCAGTACCGTGTGTGATGTTATTAGCTCGTCTGACGTCAGTACCGTGTGATGTTATTAGCCCGTCTGACGTCAGTACCGTGTGTGATGTTATTAGCCCGTCTGACGTCAGTACTGTGTGATGTTATTAGCCCGTCTGACGTCAGTACCGTGTGTGATGTTATTAGCCCGCCCGACGTCAGTACGGTGTGTGATGTTATTAGCTCGTCTGACGTCAGTACCGTGTGATGTTATTAGCCCGTCTGACGTCAGTACCGTGTGTGATGTTATTAGCCCGTCTGACGTCAGTACTGTGTGTGATGTTATTAGCCCGCCCGACGTCAGTACCGTATGTGATGTTATTAGCCCGTCTGACGCCAGTACCGTGTGTGATGTTATTAGCCCGTCTGACGTCAGTACCGTGTGTGATGTCATTAGCCCGTCTGACGTCAGTACCGTGTGTGATGTTATTAGCCCGTCTGACGTCAGTACCGTGTGTGATGTTATTAGCCCGTCTGACGTCAGTACCGTGTGTGATGTTATTAGCCCGCCCGACGTCAGTACCGTGTGTGATGTTATTAGCTCGTCTGACGTCAGTACCGTGTGATGTTATTAGCCCGTCTGACGTCAGTACCGTGTGTGATGTTATTAGCCCGTCTGACGTCAGTACCGTGTGTGATGTTATTAGCCCGTCTGACGTCAGTACCGTGTGTGATGTTATTAGCCCGCCCGACGTCAGTACCGTGTGTGATGTTATTAGCTCGTCTGACGTCAGTACCGTGTGATGTTATTAGCCCGTCTGACGTCAGTACCGTGTGTGATGTTATTAGCCCGTCTGACGTCAGTACTGTGTGTGATGTTATTAGCCCGCCCGACGTCAGTACCGTATGTGATGTTATTAGCCCGTCTGACGCCAGTACCGTGTGTGATGTTATTAGCCCGTCTGACGTCAGTACCGTGTGTGATGTCATTAGCCCGTCTGACGTCAGTACCGTGTGTGATGTTATTAGCCCGTCTGACGTCAGTACCGTGTGTGATGTTATTAGCCCGTCTGACGTCAGTACCGTGTGTGATGTTATTAGCCCGCCCGACGTCAGTACCGTGTGTGATGTTATTAGCCCGTCTGACGTCAGTACCGTGTGTGATGTTATTAGCTCGTCTGACGTCAGTACCGTGTGTGATGTTATTAGCCCGTATGACGTCAGTACCGTGTGTGATGTTATTAGCCCGCCCGACGTCAGTACCGTGTGTGATGTTATTAGCCCGTCTGACGTCAGTACCGTGTGTGATGTTATTAGCCCGTCTGACGTCAGTACCGTGTGGAGGGTATTAGCCCGCCCGACGTCAGTACCGTGTGTGATGTTATTAGCCCGTCTGACGTCAGTACCGTATGTGATGTTATTAGCCCGTCTGACGTCAGTACTGTGTTTGATGTTATTAGCCCGCCCGACGTCAGTACCGTGTGTGATGTTATTAGCCCGTCTGACGTCGGTACCGTGTGTGATGTTATTAGCTCGTCTGACGTCAGTACCGTGTGTGATGTTATTAGCCCGTCTGACGTTAGTACCGTGTGTGGTGTTATTAGCCCGTCTGACGTCAGTACCGTGTGTGATGTTATTAGCCCGCCCGACGTCAGTACCGTGTGTGATGTTATTAGCCCGTCTGACGTCAGTACCGTGTGTGATGTTATTAGCCCGTCTGACGTCAGTGTCCGTGTGTGATGTTATTAGCCCGTCTGACGTCAGTACCGTGTGTGATGTTATTAGCCCGTCTGACGTCAGTACCGTGTGTGATGTTATTAGCCCGTCTGACGTCAGTGTCCGTGTGCCGGGCAGCTGTTCTGAGGTCGGTGTCCGTGTGCCGGGCAGCGCAGCGGCGGCGGCAGACCGCCAGCGCCCGGAGGACCTGTCCACCATCTCCCGGCTGCAGGAGGCGCTCCAGCACAGTGAGCAGCAGGCGGAGACGCTGCGCCGCGAGAAGCAGCAGCTCGGCCTGGAGTTGGTCAATCGGGACGCCAGCTACAGCCGACTCTTCCCCACCGGCGCGCCGCGGGTCGGCCTGATCGCCCCCACCGGTAGCCGGCCGCCGCCGCTCCCCGGCCGACAGCAGCGCAGGCCGGCCGGCAAACGCTGACAACCGCCGCCCCCCCCCCCCCCCCCCGGCCGACAGCAGCGCAGGCCGGCCGGCAGACGCTGACTGTCAGTTCCGCACCGTCGGCACCACCGGCACATGTGTCCGTCCAGTGACTGGTGTCGGTCCGGTGACTGGTGTCGGTCCGGTGACTGGTGTCGGTCCGGTGACTGGTGTCGGTCCGGTGACTGGTGTCGGTCCGGTGACTGGTGTCGGTCCGGTGTCGGTCCGATGACTGGTGTCGGTCCGGTGCCGGGTGTCGGTCCGGTGACTGGTGTCGGTCCGGTGCCGGGTGTCGGTCCGGTGACTGGTGTCGGTCCGGTGACGGGTGTCGGTCCGGTGACTGGTGTCGGTCCGGTGTCGGTCCGATGACTGGTGTCGGTCCGGTGACTGGTGTCGGTCCGGTGACGGGTGTCGGTCCGGTGACTGGTGTCGGTCCGGTGACGGGTGTCGGTCCGATGACTGGTGTCGGTCCGGTGACTGGTGTCGGTCCGGTGACGGGTGTCGGTCCGGTGCCGGGTGTCGGTCCGGTGACGGGTGTCGGTCCGGTGACGGGTGTCGGTCCGGTGACTGGTGTCGGTCCGGTGACTGGTGTCGTTCCGGTGCCGGGTGTCGGTCCGGTGTCGGTCCGGTGACTGGTGTCGGTCCGGTGACTGGTGTCGGTCCGGTGTCGGTCCGGTGACTGGTGTCGGTCCGGTGCCGGGTGTCGGTCCGGTGTCGGTCCGGTGACTGGTGTCGGTCCGGTGAATGGTGTCGGTCCGGTGTCGGTCCGGTGACTGGTGTCGGTCCGGTGACTGGTGTCGGTCCGGTGCCGGGTGTCGGTCCGGTGACTGGTGTCGTTCCGGTGCCGGGTGTCGATCCGGTGACTGGTGTCGGTCCGGTGACGGGTGTCGGTCCGGTGACTGGTGTCGGTCCGGTGACTGGTGTCGGTCCGGTGAATGGTGTCGGTCCGGTGCCGGGTGTCGGTCCGGTGACTGGTGTCGTTCCGGTGCCGGGTGTCGGTCCGGTGACTGGTGTCGGTCCGGTGACGGGTGTCGGTCCGGTGACTGGTGTCGGTCCGGTGACTGGTGTCGGTCCGGTGAATGGTGTCGGTCCGGTGTCGGTCCGGTGCCGGGTGTCGGTCCGGTGCTGGGTGTCGGTCCGGTGCCGGGTGTCGGTCCGGTGACTGGTGTCGTTCCGGTACCGGGTGTCGGTCCGGTGACTGGTGTCGGTCCGGTGTCGGTCCGGTGACTGGTGTCGGTCCGGTGCCGGGCAGTAGGCTGGTGAGCAGTGCGGTCTGCACTGTGCCTCCCTGCCTGTGGTATATCGTCAGGTGTAACAGAGTCTAGTCATCAGCAGCTGTGAGCTTCCACCCCGCTGTGTGTTTTGGCTGATGCAAATTTGGTGTTAGTATCTGTTCCTTTAGGCCGCCCTAGATAGTGTTAAAATGATAGCTTTGCACTTTTATACAGTGGGAACCTAGGCGAAGATCGGTATACAGACAGTGCTATGTATCAGTATCTTGCTAGTCATCGGAAGATAGACAAAAATACGTTGTACTTAAATATGATTAACATTGTTGTCTGTTGAATACTGGTAAGCCGCACGGTGCCATAATAAACTCAGGACACAAATATAAGTGCTTAAAATATATTATATAAGAGAGAAGGGGATTAATCATCGAAATGCCAGCCTGTCAGTCTCTTGGTTCTAGTCAGTGTAGCATTGCTGTGTTCCTAACATCGAATAAAGCAAAACACAAAATCCTCTGTTTTAAGTGAATGAAGACAATCGCAAAATGAGTGCTGTTCATGGTCCCTGCGGTTCGGCGGTCAACCTCAGGCTTTTCAACCCCGCCTATTTCAGCATACGTCATCACAGGCAGGCGTCTTATGAACACTGAATGCCGCGATGCGCCACTTTACGGACATTTCATCCTGCGGTCGCTTCGTACCGACCGCAGGAACCGCAGCCATGTGACGTCATACCTTTCACCCCATCCCCACTTTCCGTTATCCCCCTGCTGCCGACCACTGCTGACCGCCGAACCGCAGGGTCCATGAACAGACCTATGGCCTCACTGACCTTGGAAACTGGTATAAGAAGGACTGTAAGTGATGAATGTTGGGATCTTGTCTAATGGCAATATAGTCGTGGTGGATGCTAGCGGCAGTACTCACCTTAAACTTACCTGTATGCTCGTTCCCGGACATCGCTCAAGCCTCCAACATTATATTTGGATTATTCGTACAAAAGACGTCTGAAACTGGTTAACCCTCGCCCTACGGGGGGGGGGGGGGGCTGACAGCCCCCTCCCCCCCTGAGGTTTTTCTTGAATAACTTTTTACACATGCAGCGCATCTGGCTTAAATTTTTGGTAGCTGAGTTTACAACAATTATACGTATGCTGTAAAAAAAATTGCAATTACTTAAGTAGTTTGGGAGATGGTCATGTTTTGATGACATGTTGGTGGAAACATAATAAATATTTGAAAAATGGTAGAAAACAGAGTTTTAAAGGAAATTGCAAACACAATTCACCAAAGATACAAAATGGCAATCTCGGATTTTCAAAATTTTGGGTTTTTGACCCCTAAAATTAAAAAAAATGATTTTTTTTTTAAATCCCCACAAAATCAAAATTTTCAAATATTTCAGAAAACCAGGAATTATGTGAGAGAACTGAGTATGGACAATACCCATACCAAATTTCAAAGTAATATCTTCATTTTTGACTGAGTGATGGCTCCTTAAGTGTAAGAAACTGATGTCATTTTTTTAAAGTAACTTTGACTTTTTTGACAAGATACGAACAAATAATTACCTTTTCTGTATTTCTGAGCCAAAACTGGTCTAGGAACATGCCTTTTTATTTACATTTATCAATTTCTAATTGTGAGGTTTTCTGAAGAGCAAAATCGTTTTTCTGGACGTGGTAAATCTGAGGTCATTCACTTGACCTGAAAGGTCAACCGTTGACCTGAAACCTAAAAGTCGCATACTGTTAGATTCCTATCATGACCAGTAACATGCTGGTTCTTACCGCATTGCTCTAAGTTGCTTGGTTTGGAAGATAACGGGGGCCTGACAGCCCCGCCGTAGGGCGAAGGTGAAAAAGCTCCCGTAGGGCGAGGGTTAATCTGGTTTTAGGATTGGGTCATCACGGAGGTTATCTCGGGATTTATAATAATATAAGTTATCACAGATCACGTGTTCGTAATGCTCACCCACAGCGATGGCTCCAAGCCGTGTCACCAGTCTTACTCTGTTACCCTGGTCTATTACCTAGTTGTTCTATTACCCTGGTCTTACTAGTGACAAGTATCTGTATCGGCGGGAGGGGGTCTGTACAGGCGGCGGGAGGGGGTGTATAGGGAGGGCTGTCTGTACAGCGGCTGAGGAGGCAGCGACGTCCTTCGCTGCAGAACAGGGCACTGTTCTTCTCATAATCTGGAAAATGGCCGAACGTTGGTAACAATGCGGTGGAAATGTGGGGAAATGATCAGCTTGTAGATTGCATATGCAGCCAGGAACGCATCCAACTCGAATTTAGTGTGGGTTTCTTGCTGGCCGGGAGGGCTGTATTGGTTGTCATGGCAACGATTGATACAAAACAACGCCGTGAGGCCAGGGTCCGTGAGGCGTGCGTGAGGCGTGAGGCCGCTTGCATCATATATAGTATTTTATCTACCGTGGCTTGCATGGTCCCGCGACCGATGTGCTGTTTCTGTGTGCTGTGTTATTAAAAACAAGCTCTTGGAAGCTCGGCATCCTTTGTTCATGTGTAAAGCTTTATTCAACTGTCATTGTTCTGCAATATGTGATAATTGCGCTGCTGTGGCAGGGCTGGGAGCGCCCGCGGTAAAAACACGACCATTTAATGTGACCAGAGGATTCCAGAAGAACATTTGACGATGAATACAACGGCAAGCGCAAAGGAAGGAGACATGTAAGTGGACAGCGACAGGACAGTGAGAGTAATTAGTGTCATGTGCATTGTGCAAGGGCGTCGGAAGCGGGGGTACGCGTCCCCCAATATTTTTGGATTTTAACATGCCTACGGGCGTTGCATGGTAAGAATCGACTTTAAAATCCCCCCGTCCCCCTTCCCCCCCCCCCCCCCCCCAGGGGGTGTCATACCTATCTCCGTAACGTGTCCACCCTGTCCAATGACGTCACGGTTCAATGACGTCACACTTACAGTTTACACCAATGGGGTGGCCGAATCGGGAGTGTTCGAGACCGGCTTAGTTATAGTTATCTTGACCGGCGCGGCCGCCATGTTTGGGTACAGGGGCGGGCCTTGACCATATATGGGCATGGACCGCCCACTTTTTGCATACCTCGGTTTGACATCGCCTAGCGGCTCACCCTTACAATTTAGGAGAAAATAACCGAAAAGCGAGCTGTAGAGGACATTTCAATCTATCATTTAGTGCTTAATTCATCCCGCTGGCACTTAAGGTATTCAAATGGTAGGACATGAAAGTAGGCCAATTTAACACTATTTGAATAGGGAGCGTGTGACGTCACGTGCCTCTGACGTCACCCCCATTCGCTGCCTACCCCGGACGGGTCTACCCACAGTGGATATAAATACAGTGGGGGCGTCTGAATTCGGTTACGTGAACGTGCGTTTGTGGCGAGGGCACTTGCGATATTCGTGGGACCATCGCGCTTTTGGCCCCGTTGGGTTATAATGGGAAATCGTGTCATTTTTTCTTCATGGATTTTTCATGACTTCATCCGGCAAGATATCTCAAAGAAGCTCATAGTCATGTACATAATTTATTCAGCTTTTATATGGTGGTAAATATATATTTGTATAATTTAAATTCGTGAAGAACTTAGAGTTACAATTGGATAGTCATATCGTGCGTAAGAGTATAATGCGTTGTAATGGACGTCAGCGGTCGGATACAGACTGGTTATCGATTAAACCTTGTTAAATGATTCAATCACGATTAACTATGGAACATGAATGATTCAATTACTGTTTGATCCATGGGTAACAATTTTGATACCTAAATGATTATTTCCGATTCAATGAATCAAACCATGTTTTGATCAATGCATGTTTGATTCACCATTGAAACAACATTGAAACAATCTTTTGATTCAATCTGCCTTGCTACTGTGCATATTTTGATTCAATCATGATTCATGAATCAAAAGATCCTGTGTTAAATCAGTATTTTGTTTCCTTCTAGGAATTTTGATTGAAAAATGTAATTGATTCATCAGAGTCGAATCAATAACCAGTCTCAGACTAGGATTTAGGAGTGATATTTTTGCAGTTGTCTAACGATATAACTAATTCTTATGCTGCCGATCAGCACTTTTACCCTGCTGGGCCCCCTGCAGGCCGACTGAGGGCTTTCGCCCTTCTGTTGGCCTTAGAGGGCCCCTCAGGCTGGCTGGGGCACCTCGGGCATCAGTCAACTTATTGTAGGGCCCCCTCTTACAAATTTATGGGGGGGGGGCAAAATCATGTCCCCCTCAGACTAGATCGGTGTTGTGCAATGCGCATCGTTCTGCGCACAGCTCTGGATTCCGGAGACAGCGGCAGCGGCAGTGGGCACTGGGCACATCACCGGGTCTATAGCCCCGGTGACAGGACAGGTCAGCGCTGGTTAGTCGATTATCTAAGCAGCAGGTCAAATTGGTCACATGACGGACGCCCCAGACTTGTGTATGTATATGCACTGTGGGGCCTTGCAGGATGAGGGGAGCATGGGGACAGTGTCCCACCAAAAGGACCGAAAACGGTCGAAAATTGATATATTTCTTGTTTTAAAGGAAGTCGAAGCAGCTTTAGCTGGGTCAATTTCGTTTGAAGTCCGTTTTTGAAGTACAAGCAATTGAACTCCGAGTTTTTGGGAGGGAATGTGTCAGCAGTGGCGGATCCAGGGCAGATTCGGTCACGGGAAGCTGCCACGCAGCAATAGTAGGCCCCAGACTTTGGTGGGCCCCTTCGACTTTAGCTGTTGGACCCCTTGTTTTTTTAAGAAAATATATTATAGGTTGTCTTATGACTGAGAAGATTTCCGGAAATCCTCAAATATAATTGACATTTTTGCAGGATAAATTACTTTATTGCAGCGTCACAGGTGACGGATCGGCCGAAACGCAAAACAACGAAAAATCACTCGAATACTGCATTGCTACCGACATATCAATGACAATGAACACTGTTCGCAGATGTCGACGCGTCGCGAGACAAATGCGACGCACCAACCGCGCCACAATCGTCAGCCACAGGAATACTCAACCAAACATCCGATAAATCGCATCATTTTCACAACGGGCCCACCCAACCACCATACACACAAGTATTTCATGATTTGCACATATGACAAACCAGGCTTTCTTAACGAGCTCGATATGTCCAACAAATCAATCACGCACTTTACGAGCAGCACCACATCGGCTAGCGCACGATGGATGTGAGTGAACACTTGGTGTTCGATAAAAAAAAACGCAAAACATAAGTACGTTTGCACATCAGATGGGAGCGATGCCACATAATCCGTGTCCGTGATTCTGGCACGTGTGCACGCAAACGCCAGGTCACCGCCCGTGAGATAGCGCAACAGCGCCACCTCACAAAACGCACCACCCAACGGTGATAATATCAACAGAGCGCTCAACGTAACGCATCGTTCACTCAACGCAACTCAGCCGATCAACTGGCCCGGCTCAAAACCAACGGATCAACAACCAACCCCGGCTAAAAAAAAAGTCAAAATCCACTACGCACAGCTCTCCGCTCACAGCTGACTCCCAGGCCCGTCCACAGCACTGCTCGAACCGGCACAGACACGGGTGTCGCGCGAGCGCAACGTTCACAAACCTTGTACCCGCTCCCCGCTTCGGCAACTACAAATGGGCCGCGCCTCGGTGGAGTTGTCGGCGCTTCCGAATCACTCGGCTGGATGCCGGCAGTGGGTTACCAGATCCTCTCGCAGCCCCACTAGCCGTCGTCTTGCGCCTGGTCGCGGCATCCTTTAGCGCCTCCGCGTGATCTCGCCTTCGCAGCTGAGCGACGTAGCGAATTCGGAACCTCGTCCGGAGCTGCGCGTAGGCGGTCAGCACGCGGGGGTCGAGCCGCGGCCACCTCTCGCGCAGTAAGGCCACTAGGCCGCCGACGACACCGGGCTCGCGGGAGAGGTTGTCGAGCTCCTTGTTGCGCCGTGGCAGACCCTTGCCGTGATGGACGGAACAAAAGGTGGCTTCCATTTCCCTGAAGGTGTCGAGCCACTCCCGCGAGGGCACCGTGAGGCCGCCTCGGCTCAGCAGGGTGATCCAGCGGGCGTCGTCCGGCACCTCCTCGGCGACGGCATCGGCGGTGCGCACACCCAAAGAGGGGTCCGAGCGTGCGCATTTGGCGGCCAGGAACCCCGCGGCATAAGCCATGCCGTAACTCTGCGCGCGAGTCTCAGCGTCCGACTCCGAGGGGCCGGCCTCCGTTGGATCGCCACACGAGGCCAGGCCAATCTCCTCCAAGACGACTGTCGGGATGGCCTCAGCAGCCTCCGGCTCCGGCTCCTCCTCCCCTCGGCCGGCTCACAGATTCGGGCCACCACCGACACGCTGACGATCTCCGCCTCCTCCGTAGGCTGCGGCTGTCTGGTCGCCTGCAGGAAGGCCGAGGGAGCGGCGCACTCTGGCTGGACGGCTGTGTTGCGGGCGGCGGCGGGGTCTGCGCCGATCAGGAGCAGCCGCGCGCGCTGGAGGAATTCGACGGGCGACGGGTTCACGTTGCTCCCGAAGCGCGCTCGAATGGTGCTGAAGTAAGACTCCAGGGCATCCTGGTTCAGGCGCGCCGTCAGGAGAAACGAGAAGCCCGCCACCCGCCGCATCTCGTCGAACAGCGCGAGCGTGGAGCGGATCGACACGATCCAACCCTTCTGGCAGGGTAGCAGCCACTTCTTGCCGCCGAACCGTGCCGTCTCGAGGAGCTGACGGAGCTGCTCCAGCGCCTCCTTCTGCTGCTCCCAGTGCTCGGTGACTCCGAGAGCGCAGCGGAGCGGCTTGTCGGCGAACAGGCAGCGGGAGTTCAGCACATCGAAGCCGGCGTCGATGGTGGCGCAGGTCCTGGCGGCCGCCTCCTCGCCCTCGAACAGCTCCCGGATGGCGGCTGCAGTGGTGTCGCTGAGCACCTGCGCCGCTAGGCGCACGTTCTGCCGGTCCGCGTGTGTGGCCTGCCGGACACGGAAAATGGCATTTGCACACCTCAGAGGTCACATAATGACATGACCGGACATGACCATAATGACATGACTTGACATGACCGGACATGACCATAATGACATGACCGGACATGACCATAATTACATGACTTGACATGACCTCAGAGAAAACATAATGACCCAGGGCCTTTAATCGGTTATCAATGGTTTCCTCTCGTCACAAGCAACACGCTCGTTTCTGAATGGAAGCTTTAGCTCCATTAGGGCCGACACGCCAGGTGGGGGGTCGTACCCCCCCCCCCCCCCCCCTCCTGCATGGTCACGTTGGTATCGGACGCTGCACTGGCGAGGGTTAAAACGAGGACTGCGCCGCAGTGTCCCAAAATTCCATTTTTGCTGGGGTGTCAGAGTAGGAAATTCGAGCAAAAAAAACACGAGTGGAAAATTATGTCGAAAATGGTACAATATTGATTTCTGTTTGGAATATGAAAAGCAGTAGTTTTCGTTGAAATCATGCACTTTTAGTCAATATTTATGTCAGAATCAATATCACAATTCATAATTTGGGAGAGGAAAATTCACTCTTAAAATGGGTAAAAGAGTGGAAAACATTTCACATTTGGGTGTCATTTCCCACCCAAATCGACAAATTTGGGCTGCGGAGTCGATGCCGTTTTGCAAGAGTCAACCCCGACCCGACCCTGAACCCGGATTTTTTATTCTATAGCTTCTGACTCCGGCCCCAACTTATTGCCACAAACATTGCCCACTCCGACTCTGGCTCTACAGCCCTGTTAAAAACGCACGCACCGCCGCCATTAGTGCCACTGTTTACCAATTCATGCTAACGATGTACGAATAACCCGAGTAATGGGAATCCGATTTAATGTAACGTGCAACTGATTACACTGTCTAAAATTAATCAACGATACTACATGGTACAACGGTACATACGGTGATGTGCCTCTCGGTGAGCTTGAAGCACATCTTGAATTCGTGCTCGGACGCGACTTTGACGAGGTCCTGCAGCAGCGCCCGGTCCAGCACGGGCGCCACGTCCGCGGTACCTGACCGCTCACATAGGTACAGACCGTCATCCAGGACGTGGCTGCGGATGTTTTTCATCACGTGCGGGACATCCGCGAAGAACCAGATGTGACTGTAAACAAGATCAATAGTCAACACAATACAATATGACTAATGCTTGAGCTTCACACATTTTTTTACAAACAAAAGTCGAAACATAATAGTTTTGGGCTTAACAGCTCACAAGCTCATAATGCCAATTATAATCGGGTCCTCTTCAACTCCCACTGAACTTAGGCAGGAACAATGCCTCCGCGGGAGGCCGCTCACACTTTCGGGGAATCGAACCCGGGACCTCTTGGCACGGGTGCAAACGGTCTACCGACTGAGCTATCCCTCCCTCACCAAATGTATAACAGCCGCTGAGCGTGATCAGTGTCCTCACCGGTCCGGGTGGCACGGGTTCAGGATGCCAGTAGTGCCGTCGTGCGTGATTTGCAGGGCCTTCCACAGGCCCATGTTCTTTGGGCCCATATCGCTCACGACGGCGCGGACTGGGTAGCCGAGTGCCTCCAGGGCGCGGACGAGGTCAAAGAGGATGGGTGCCGTGATGGCGGTGTCAAAGGACACCATCACCGGCTGCTTCCACGAGCCGGTGATGGAGCGGACCTGGAGGTGGAGGGTCAGGACCACAGGACCACAAATTAGGACAGTGTTACGAAAATGGAGCGGACCTGGAGGTGGAGGGTTAGGACCACAGGACCACAAATTAGGACAGTGTTACGAAAATGGAGCGGACCTGGAGGTGGAGGGTCAGGACCACAGGACCACAAATTAGGACAGTGTTACGAAAAATATCAGTCTGATATATTTCCTATTGTTACATGGTGAAGTTCAAAAGCTACAAAAAATATTAACCGGGCAACATTTTCACATGTTGCTCGGTTTCATGTAACAAAGTGGATGATGCATACTAGACTGTTGCAAAATGGGCGAAGTTACTCACCCAAAGTTCTACCACCAATAAAATTAAAAAATCCGCGCCGCTACGCGGCGCAAATCATTCAGTATTTGTGTAACCAAGGGCACCACCGCGCCGGTATACCAGGGGGCACCACCGCGCCGGTATATCAGGAGGCACCACCGTGCCGGTGAACCAAGGACACCACCTCGCCGGTGTGACAGGGGCACCATCGCGACGGTAGACGGCACTGTGGGGCGAGGGGAGACACCGGGGCACTGTGCCTCCTTAAATCCAGGAGTGAAAACAATGGTCTGGTGCTGCCATGAAATAACAAGCATTGGTCGCTGGAGAAAAAAAATCGTGAAATGATACTACATTAAAATTGCTAAATTATGCCAAAAAAAATGTCCCTTCATGCCTCCCGTCCCTTGGGCTATGAAGGGGCACCAACGTGCCTTTATACCAGAGGCAACAACGTATCGGACTCGAGGGGCCCTGAGGGCTTCCTTGGGCTGATACATATAGATTATAGAACCTTTCGATTTTTTTAGGGCCTAGTTATCCAGACAAAACAAAAAAAAAATATGCGCCGCTACGCGGTGAAAATCAATCAATGTTCTTTTCCAGTACAAAAGGGTCTTATATAGACTGTACACACTGACGGCCGCAGGGGGGGGGATATGGGGACCATGGCCCCACCTTTGGCCTTAAATGGGGGGGGGGGGGGGGGGAGGACAACATGTCTTTTGACATCACCTTTTGCTCCAGATGTTTCCTCGTTTTGACCCTGCATGCTGGTTCCAATAGCAAAAATTAGTTCTCCAACCCGCTCAAAACCTCTAATTTTGGCGCCGATTCGCGGCGCAATAATAGTTATCGCATGCATAAGATGTACTGCTCGTAAAAAGACGTCTTCCAACCCCCCCCCCCCGTCATGAACCTAGACTTCCCTCTTGGTCAATTCTTCATCAGCCGTCTGGGGCCGCCCTTGACTGTACAAATAATATATTTGAGCACCATCCGCGGCACTTTAAATGATACAAAGGGTACGACTGATATTGCAAATACCTATAGCCACCGTTGTCAATTAAAAAAATGCTGAAATAGAGGCACCCTAAAAATATAGTGGACCAAATCCGTTGAGTTTTCAAATTTGAGTATGGGTAGGGGCACCACTGCAATTGATAACCCCCCCCCCCCCTTGAAGATTGTCTGGATCCGCCCCTGGCAGAGTGCAGATTTGTCAATATTAGTTGCGAGACAACATTTTGCTAGTTGGGTCCGCTGGGTCTAAACTTGTCTTGCACCGGGTATAACTGGGTCCATTTTTTCAGCTTTTGGGACCGGGTCGGGTCTGGGTCCCAAAAATGTCAACTTTTGCCACCTCTAATGCATACCTCCAGCTTCGCTTCGCGCACCAGTGCATGCTTCGGTCATCTTTTCAGGATAAGACACCAACCGGGCAATGCATCAGAGGCATGCATTATTAACATACTGACTATTTGGTAAAATTACATTGATTGATGATCTAGTGATTTGGTACAACCATTTATGTAGCCTTCGTCATAATTGCTCACCATCACGACTTGCGCCTGTGCGTGAGGACCTCGGACGATGTCCTGCGTGTGGTCATAGACCAGTCGGGAGTCGATGGCCATCTCGTCGAACAAGATAACACAGTTTGTCTGCAGCGGCTCCATGCTGCCGGAGGCCGCCTCCAGGAAGCCAAGCATGCTGGAGAAGGAGCCTGGGGTGATTTTGAACTTCGCCACCCAGCGACGCAGGGTCCTCGCTGACGGAAGAGGCCAGCTAGAAACAAACAATCGATGAACTGTTATCAGGGGATTCACGGATTACAATTTTAACAGTGATGGGAAATGGATTCATCATATGGATGGAGATAGCTGGTCACCAATACAACGCGAATAAAGAAAAAAAATTGGCTGACCTCATCTTGCAGCGCAGGTAGTCGTACAGCTTCCGGGACATGCTGGCGCGCATCCCCAGAGCCTTAGTGAGACTGTCGTCGTCCCACGCCTTCGGTCGTTTGGCGGTCTTCATGACGCGAAGCTAGAACCAAGAGTAATCAAAACGTGAACACGAGCGCTTCTCGTATCATCAGTGGACATGTGTGGAGAATGTAGTATGGCAGGTGTGGCCAATGCCACACCAAGAAACGATTCTCCACTCATGTTAGTGGATGACAGTATCTACTAAAGACATTGTTTAATAAAGATATTATCTGAAGACAAATAGACCAACATGATTCCTTCGTTTCTTTTACTCTCACGGAGCTTCAAAAACAAAGTTGAAAGAAGAAGTAATGCACAAGGTACCTCAAAATGTCTTGTTACGCGAAAACTTCAACCAAAGCCTATCATGCGATGCATTTTCCTTTACCTGCGCCACAGTGACCACCTTCAGCATGTTGTCCTCTTCTTCTGAGTTTACTGTTCTTGGCGGCCGCATCACGCTCCAGCTGCTCGATGCGGTGCTCAAGCGCCCTGATGACATCTGCTGCCGCTGACGGAGCCTGGCAGCGAGGGCAGCGTTCCGCCGTTGCTGAGTCCAGCTGGGTGCTACTGCCGGCCACAGGCCCGCTCGCAGCCTCGTGGCGAGGGTCACGTGCCGCCGTGGCTGGGGGCGAGCTGGGTACTGGCCACAGGCCCGCTCGCAGCCTCGTGGCGAGGGTCACGTGCCGCCGTGGCTGGGGCGAGCTGGGTACTGGCCACAGACCCGCTCGCAGCCTCGTGGCGAGGGTCACGTGCCGTCGTGGCTGGGGCGAGCTGGGTACTGGCCCGCTCGCAGCCTCGTGGCGAGGGTCACGTGCCGCCGTGACTGAGGCGATCTGGGCCTGGGTGCTGTGTAACGCAGGAGCACTGCAACAACAATCCATGCACACCCAATTAGAACATTGTCAAAAGCCATGATGGATAAGAAAGATGTGGCTACATTTCAGCCATAGGTTCTCTATCAATTTTAGGCAGTGTCTTTACTCTTTAGGTGCTATTTTCAATGACTGAGAAAAGCTCATTCTGGATTTATATTCCATTTTTTACAGCTGCACAAGTTACTGGCCAAAACATGGTAAATTATGGCATACTTGATGACGACAGGTGACGACAATTACAAATAACATCTAATGCACATTCCTTGTCACACACATTTCCTAAAACGTTAGCACAATACATCCATAAATTATGTTACGCTAGGAGGGGGAGGCGGTCCTAACAGTGTAACTAGGATGTAATATAATAATATTTTGGGCTTAACAACTCACAAGTTTCTAATGGCCAATTACTCAGACCAACCAGGGTATAACAAGAGGGGAAGAGTCTAAGGCATAGTAATTATATATAAGCAGTGTTGCTGATGCATGTGTGCCTAATCTGTCCTTTGAATGAGTACCAACAGCTAGAGGGACCTTGGAATCAGGTGACACAGTCGCACAGCATTGCACAGAGTAACTGCATGGTACAGCGGCACTAACAAAATGCAACTACACTCAGGTTTTTATGCTACACTACACTTTGCATTAGCATAACATGGGGAGGGTGGGTCTGTGGCCAGCATAACCAGAGTGTAATGGGGGTAAAAATGGCTGAAAATGTGTAACATAATTTATGGACGGCCCCAAAGCAGCATACAAAATGAGTGACTGGAAAAGTCATACAGTGTTTTGTTCAGCACTTACCCAAACAGTACACCCTGGTAGTTGTTGTACTTAAAGATGGCTGGCACAGAACTTCCCTCAGCAAAATGGCAGGAGCATAAACAGGATTAATTTGTTGGTTGTTCATCATGTTGTCTGTAATAGTAAGGAAAAAAGCCAAAGGTAAGAGGCTGGTAAACATCAAACATTAAATATGAATCACACAAAATTCACATCAATCAAATTCAAATTAGATCGTAGCTTGAACTGAGCATTTAATGCAGCATTGCATTTTTTGTTTCATGAACTGGTCCCGGAGAGAACAAATCCATAGGTGGAGAGGTGGGATCCATAGGTGGGAACCATAGGTCACTAAACCTCTGTTCCTGGCGCAGCACAGGACTTGTATTTGAGACCAAAGGTCGGCCGCACAGCGGCTGCTACCACAATTTGACCTTGCACATCAATCACAGGCTCACAAAATTATTAGTTAGTGATTGAGTAGCAAACAGGCCTACACCATTAAGTATACCCTCCCAATAACATTGTCAAGCCGGCTGCACTGCCCGCCACTTGTTCAGGCTCATCACACTACCTACAGTGTTGTGAACGGAAGTGTGATGCCTGCACCAGTACCAAATTCTTTAGACCTTAAGGGCCATAAAGTTGCAAACAAAAATCAAGGCTGATTTCATGCATCAGCATAATGCTGCATCCTGAAACCCAGTGGCAGTGTGGATTGCAAATTTGAATTCCTTAACAGTGTAACAGTACCTTATTATAATAACTCCTCTTAGACTCTTACCTTACAGCCCTTATCCAAGCGGCCTTAGCCTTGCGGTCCTTTGGAAATCGTTTAAATTTGCACTTGTTGGCGTTACCATAGCGGTGGCTGCAACCTGGTGCAAAACACCCACCCATACCAATACTGTCAATATTTATATATAAATATATGTATATATCTATCTGAACTCAATTACCTTGATAACAAGCTCGGATAGGTACAAAGATACGAAGCAAGAAGGGGCAAGAAGTACCAAAACATACGAACATCAAATCGTCTAACACGCGCCAAAAATGCAAGCGAAATCCTGGGGTCCAAGGTCAAATTCAGACGCCCCCCACCTGGGTCTACCTAGTATATAGGGCCTTGCCCCCCCCCCCCCGCAGCTTTCGGAAGGTGGCGATGTCCTTGGTGTTGGTCAAGGTCTGTAAAGATAAGGTTGTGCCATATAACAACATCACGTGACCAAGTGATTATGAACCGATCAGCAAGATTTCGAGTTAGCCACTAGAGAATAGCACGTGCAACCACTCCTCCGCTTTTTTGGACCTTAACTTTTTTCCACGTGCCGAAACTCCCATTGGATTAACATAGCGAGTCGTGGAAGCGTAATCACTAATGTAAAACGAAGTATGATGCCGGCCCGTTGAGACAAAAGTAATCATAGGGCGATGTGCACAAATAATTGGAGTTTTTATGTTTTTTTTCTTCACCTTCATATTTTGCAGTAGCATGGCTCCGGAGCGGACAGCTCCATACCAATGGCAACGGTTTTTGGTGGTTTTGCCTAATTTGGTCCACTTAGAGTGAACCAATCTGGATAAAACGCAAAACGGCACCGTTCTGGACCACGCCGGATCGAATGATGAAGAAATCACGCAAATCAGTCCCATAGCCTCGGAGCATGGGCTTGCCTGCAACAGTTGTTGGTGGTTTTTGTCCAATTTGGTTCACTTATAGTAAACCAATCTGTAAAAAACGCAAAAAGGGACCGTTTTGGACCACGCCGAATCGAATGGTGAAGAAATCACGCAGATCAGTCCCATAGCCTCGGAGCATGGGCTTGCATGCAGCAGTTGTTGGTGGTTTTTGTCCAATTTGGTCCACTTAGAGTAAGCCAATCTGTATAAAACGCAAAACTGCACCGTTTTGGACCACGCAGGATCGAAAGGTGAAGAAATCATGCAGATCGGTTCTATAGTCACGGAGCATGGGTTTGCCTGCAACTGGTTTCGGTGGTTTTGGTCCGATTTGGTCTATTTAGAATGAACCAATCTGGATAAAACGCTAAACGGTACCATTTTGGACCACGTCGGACTGAATGTGGACAAAATAATGCAGATCGGTTCAATAGCCTCGGATCATGGGCTTGCCTGCAACGGTTTTTGGTGGTTTTGGCCCAATTTTGTCTACTTAGAGTGAACCAATCTGTATAAAACGCAAGAGGGCATCGTTTTGGACCACGCCGGATCGAATGGTGGCAAAATCATGCAGATCGGTTCCATAGCCTCGGAACATGGGCTTGCCTGCAACGGTTTTTGGTGGTTTTGGTCCGATTTGGTCCACTTAAAGTGAACCAATCTGTAAAAAAAAACGCAATACGGCACCGTTTTGCACCATGCCGCATCGAATGGTGCAGAAATCACGCAGATTGGTCCCATAGCCTCGGAGCATAGGCTTGCCTGCAAAATTGAACTACAGGTTTGTATCTAATTTGGTTCATTTAGATTAGACTAAAGTATATAAAACGCAACCGGCACCCATTCCGACCAGTTCAAATTGAATGGTGAAAAAATCACTCAGATCGGTCCAGTAGTTTCGGAGCATGGGCTTGCCTGCTAATCTGGACAGTTTTTAGACCCTCCCTATTCAATACAAACAAAACATGGCTGCATTTATCATGTGACCAAGCCCGCCCTCAGCTGATGCAATACGAAATTGTTAACATTCATATTGACATATATAAAGTCAACTCCTCATATTAAATTATTACTGACCAATATTGATAGATTGGTCAGTAATAAATTAATACGAGGAGTTGACTGTTTAGCAATAATAAATGTATTACGTGATCCATACCTACACCCCTACACCGGCAAAATAATAGTGCGCAAAACAATAGCTGAAGTACGCCAAAAAAATCAACCTTTGGACCTGCCATATATGGTCATGCTCCGCCCCGTTATGGTCACGTGGCATTTGAAGGGGGGTTGGGTGTTGGTCATGTGTAGATTTGCTTTACTTCCCATAGAACTATAGCTGGATAACCTAACGCTAACAATAAGTCTGAAGCAAAGCTAGAGGCAAAATGTTGAGGCATGAGGAGTTCTAGCTTTGATGCATCTTTTGTCAACAGGGGTTCCGGCGTTCAGCAATCGGCTGCCCTGCATGCCTCTGGCGACAATGAGACCGCCAACGAGGTTTCGCTGCCATGCATCGAGTCTGAGCGTATCCTGAACGCGCTGGACCTGCTGCTGGTGAAGCTGCGGACGGTACTGCGCCTGCCGCAGGTCTGGGGACAGCTAGTGGAGCAGTGTGGCCACCACGTGGCCGAGCCGCTGGCCCAGGCCGCGGCCACCTACCTCCAGCTGCGGGACCAGTTCTACGAAGACGCCGAGAGACTGCGCGCCAGCGTGCCGCCGCCTAGCTCCAGCCACAGCCTGGAGACGTTCGACGTGACCGACACGGGCGGCGCCGAGGTGGCAGAACCCGCCGTGCCGCCGGTACCCAGCAACGGCCTGCTGGGCACTCCCGGCGCCGACGAGCGCTGCGTGGCGGTGCTGGCCGACACCATCGAGCGGCTGGCAGCGGCGGTACGCCACCTGGTGCGACAGTGGCGCCACCACGCCGAGCCGGCCGGCCTGGACAGCCAGCTGGGCGGTCCGTGCTCGCCGCCGGCTCAGCAGTTCCTGCGGCAGATGGCGCCGATCAGGCGACAGGTAGGTGGCGTGTCAACATAGCAGCACTGATGTGTTACGATTATCTATACCCGGTTATGTTCCCTATGTACCCGGCTCCAGTGTCAGAAAAGTCGCCCGTTTCTCCAT